>LUGF01051877.1:29934-44562 GCA_001625245.1 Calycopis cecrops | reverse complement strand
TACATTTCGCGAAAAATATACGCAATTCGATAAATCTGTCCTGTCGAATACCGAACTAGCGTTTTGCGCGGTGTCGTTCTGAAACACGCAGTATAAAACGATTACGACCTACGTATGAACTACGTATTATTTTCAATATATAATTACAGTTTCATTTACTTATTGATTAAGTTGCTACAAATAAAATAAATCAATACCTAATAGTATCTGATAACAATTTTATGAAACTTTCTGACCCGACAGACAAAATTGCACAATTTGTTGCCATGGGAACGTGTTATAGTAGGTGGTGAAATGTCATCACTTAAAAATGCCTGAAAAATTAGCGTCTTCCGACCCGTTTTTAAATATTTTCGCATCATATTTCAAATATCTTCCTACATACAAACGAAAGCAAAAATACAATTATGCTCAAATTTGGTAGGTAGGTAGGTATGTTCTGAAGTTACATAGGGACATTCGAGTAGTTTCATTTTCAAATTCTAGTGTCACAATGTAATGGTGTATGGTAACTAACCACGTACCATACTCCTCCGAAACGGTTAGACCTCTAGTTAGATTCTCATGAAATTTTGTGAGCATATCGGGTTGGTCGAATAGGTAAAATAAATTTTGCGTCTCAATATTTCAATGGGATCGAACCTTACGCGGGTGAAACCGCGGGGCGCAGCTGGTTTTTGTATATAAGAAAGTAAAACATTAACGTAATTAAGGTCAAATAATAATGATTACCTAATTTTAGTCTAAGTTTGGGTGGGCGATACAGCTGTAAGTACAAGAATTGTAAATTGAAATAAAATAAAATAACCTTCATGTTGTTTTCTCCGCGGGTGGTAGACGTAAAATTCAGTTCAGTTTCTCAAATCCTGTACGACCTTTTTGCTCCTTAGTATTTATGTACTTATGTTATTATCTATGATTATTGAACTAAGATGTCAAATACTGTTGTTTTCATAAAGTATATGTAATTTGAAAATGAATTTACTTTTTGTGAAGACACCTATAAATAATATTTTAAATCGATGCAGTCCAATTTTGTGGCATCGAAACACAAGGTAAAATAAATACGAGTATGAAATAGTAAGAGGTGGTGCCACACTGTATGCTTGCATGCAGTCGAATTGGACCGTCACGACCGGCGAGGTACCTCATCACGGAACGTAACAGCGCACCCTTCAATTTACGCCGGTATCCTGTAAGCGAGAGGTACCTCCCCGGTCGTGCCGGCCCAATTCGGCTGCATGCATGAAGATTGACACTACCTCTTGCATTTACTTATTTATGATTTGACACGCCAACAGAGTACATATTAAAACAATTAATATTTACTAACTTTTTACAATTACTGATATGTACGCCTATTATATGCGTATACATTATTATTATTATTATTTAAACGTTGTGATTGCAGGCTACTGTTGCCCGCGGTGGTACAAACAAGTGTTCACGTTGCTAGAAAGGGAGGGAAGGGACAGGGAGCGAGTAAATATACAGTTGTTTATGAGCCATATAAATATCCGCCTGTAGAATGTCATGATGCAAAAAATATGAAGCTAGGCAGACCGATGTCACCCCACCTCACCATATACGCCCCTACCCTACCCGCTATGACGTCAATTGGACAACGTATTACAGGTAATTAGCTCTTGTGTTCGAAAGTAGTAAATGTAAATGAGATAATATTAACTAGCTTCTACACGCGGTTGTCTATATTGTACAATAAAAAGTATCCTATGTCCTTTCGAATACTTCTACAAATATGTGTTCAAACATTCACAATAATCGCTTGAGTAGTTTTGGCGTGAAAGCGTAACAAACAAACTTACATTTACATTTATAACATTATATTAGGGATTAGGGATTAGGGATTAGGGAAGTAGGGAGTAGGGAGGTCGCCGTACCCGAACTCCGGCGGTCATCTCTAAAGTGACCTGTTATCTGCGCAGAGCATATGATAAGAGTGATTATACAAATACGTACTCAGACACTAGTGCGTTCACCGTTCCTTCATTCCACTATTCCTATGAGACGGCAGCACAACACGTCAGGAGAAAAATCAGGTGCAGGATCAACAGGCTTATGTCCTTCCGAGACACGGTGGTGTAACTTCCTGACTTGGGATTATTATTAGAATTTTAAAAAACCCAGTAGCCATTTTGTCCGACACGGAACTCGAAGCCATTTTCATGACTGAGGATGAACGCCGAGAAGTAGGCCTACATAACATTTCAGTGGGCCCCGGACGGAGCGAGATGCCGAGGACGGCCGAGGAAACGTTGGCAGACGATCTCGATGCTCTCGACAAAAGCTAGTGGGAGAAGTCAAAATACCGGGATGTTTAGCGAAGTGTGGGGGAGGCTTTTGCCCAGCAGTGGGACAACATAGGCTGAACAAAAAAAAATAGGGAGGTGAGAGTGAAGTTACGTTGCGACGATAAAAAGTAAGGTTAATAGCCTTAGGGTCATTCACACCAAAAGCGCGGCGAAGGGCAGCGAAGCGGAGCGCACTTTCAGTGTCATATGAATTTAAACCTTATTTTCATTGCTATAGTACTTTATTATCGAATTCTCGCGACTTGCGCGGGGATTCCAGCGACTGCTCGAGCATTCGCGGGAATCCGCGCGTCTCGTTCGAGTTTCTCATGCAATAATAAGTATTATTGTAATTATCATAAAGTTGAAATTCATATGACACATAAACTGCGCTCCGCTTCGCTGCCCTTCGCCGTGCTTTTGGTGTGAAGTGACCCTTATACAGATTGTCTTGAGATAAAATACCTGCGGCACAATCATGCTTTTGTTACAGGCAGCATTACCGTTTTTTATGCGATCCTTCTGGCGTTTGGCGCTTTGGTTCTGCCAGACGGCGTGGAATCTTACGTATCGATGATACAAAGTTTGAAAATGTCTAGACCGATGATATTTCTAGTTAAGTTTCTGCTTGCCTGGCCTTTCGCCTTCCATTATTTCAACGGGATCCGCTTTTGCATGTTCAATGCGGGGAAGTGGCTGGCGATGAAGGAGGTGTACGAAACCGCAAATAAGGCCATCATTGGTTCTTTTGTGATGGCATTCATTTTTACTATGTTGTAATTTTATTATTTTACTTGACAATTAAATAAATAATATATAAAATTTTATTTGTTGTCTTCATTTTCCATCCCTTTGATTAGTTATCTGCGTGTGTTCGGATATTATCCGCGTTTGAAATATATATTTATATAGATAGTGTAATATGTAACATCATTGTAGAGTAGAAGTAGGTAATATTGTAGCCGAACCAGCACGGCCGCGGAGATGCCCCACGTTCACATGACACTGCCGCCAAGTGTCAGCTACGATTTGTCAGTTTCCGGTGACCCATTGTTGGAAGAAGAAAGGAAGGCGACATATCATTTTAATAAGAGATAGTGCATATGAATAGGTACTGCACGCTTGCATGTAGCCGAATTTGGGCGGCACGACCGGGAAAGTGCCTCTCGCTTACACGAGACCTTTCCACGTACCGGAAATGCAATGGATCGTATCTGATTAAAACTGCTTAGTATAGGTCACTCAAACTTCGTATATGGTAAATCTTCAGGCATTTTACTAGCACTTGAGTTATTGGCTGCATATCTAAATATGTTTGTGTGTATGTCCTTTATATAATCGTAAACTATGTATTTGATCATGTGATGATCTTTAGCAAAAATGTTGTGCATGAGGCTACGAAAATTATTGACTTAGAATTTTTAAATTTCAATCTCTAAGGGATAAAAAAAGGGTGAAGCATATAAAATATGTGACGCGGGTGAAACCGCGGGGCACAGCTAGTTTAAATCTACTTGTGTTTTTGACTGGCTGCCATTGACTCGATTATAAAACAGTCGATCGCGATCTACCTGTGGGCCACACCTGTACTAGAACGTTCTCTATTCTCTTACAGGATCAACTCATTACACGAGCCGTCTATTGTCTTGTTTGTTTCACATTTCAAAATTAAAAAATTCACAAAATAACAATTAAGATAATAAAAAGAAAACAAAACATTGGAACAAATCAGGGCGGGCGCTAATTAGAGCTTTGTTTTTCCAATACAAGTCATATTAGAAATAAATTCGAAAATAACGAGCATTATTCGTTTTATTTCACTGATTTAGGGTTGCCACTTTAAATTTTTAAATTATATTTTTTACTTTTAAATATGAACGCTGATAAAATATAATCTGTGGTTTATAATATTATGGCTCTGTTTTCAGTTCGTTCTAGTTTGAGCATAGATAAAGTAGTTTGCTTAGATAAAGTTTAGGAGTTAATGAATGTCTTCTTCAATTAATCAAAGTCAATTTTTCAATTAATATAAGGGAACTAATTGTGACCTCTTTGGAGATACTACTGCCTAAAACATTTTGTTCATTATTATGATGTTTGATTTATTTAAATGTTCTAGAAAAGCGTTATTTAGCTTTTGTGTCACTTACGCTTTAATGATAAACCAACGATTTGCTTGAAAAGGGCGTTAAAAGAAATCATACTCAGTATCAATCATCATACTCATATTCAGTTCCTAATACAAGATCTAAGTAGATTAATGCTTTTAGACCATTAGTGTTCGACCTAAGTACCAGCAATTCAAAGGTAATGCGCCTGGTGAAAGCTTTCCGGGTATAAAATAAATTATTTAGTTTAGGTTTTTATAGATGTTATTTCTAATTAATAATTATGCTTTTTATTCGTTTCGGCTTTAAGAAAAACTTAAAGTTTTAACAAGATTGCAACATACTAGAATGCAGTCAGTGTGAAGAGGAATATCGTATTATGTAGACATTATCATCATCATCAGTTGGAGTATGTCCACTGCTGGACCTAGGCCTCCACCATAGAGCTCGCCGTCGCGGTATTGGTGTATTCACTAGAAGAATATCCTATATAGGTCATCATTTTCACGTTTCTTCATTTAATTATGGACTAGTTTGTCGATGGAGCAGCCCTGAAGAACCATCATTAGCCAATTAGAAGATGTAACGCCTACACAGGACTTATGATTTCTTTTCCATTTTTATATTATTCTTACACTTACGCCCCCTTATTAATAAACATCGAATAACTTTATCCAAGTAATAACCTAGTAATAAACTGACATCTGTCAAATTCCATATTAAAAATAGTTTCCTCTGTCTACGTAAAAAACACATAAAAAGTATGGGATTTCACAGATGTCAGTTTATTTCTAGGTTATTACTCGGATAAAGTTATTCTATATTTATTAATAAGGGGGTATAAGTCCAGGCAATAAAAGAGAACTTTGACCCCGGATGACAACTTACAACGACGGAGAACCCTACAACCTACACTCAAGTAAGTAGTAAGAGGTAGTAAGGTAATTGTATGTACTCCTAGATGAGCCGTGCAGCGTCACGATTTGATAGCGGCTCTGGAAGGAATGGACCTTTCGCTTTCGAGCGGAATCTGCTCAATGCTCGAGAGTGACAGATCCTGGTAGGCGATGGCCTCCTTCTGAGAGACGGTAATGTTCCAGAAGGAGGCCGCAGGGCGGGCCAGGGAGGTGGAGAATGGCCTGACCCGCGAACGACGGGTGGGAGCGCGGCAGAGGCGCTACGAACTTATGTTGCCTCTATAACTGAGGCCAGGAGTTAGGATGGGAATCTGACCCCATTGCACGGCCCCGACTTCGGAAGGGATTGATCTAGGCTGTCGGATTAGCCCCACTATTCTGGAGAAGTCTGGTCCTTCCTCCGGTCCGAACTGGGGGGGGTTTTAATGGGCATTCGGTTTATCCGGGAGTACCACACACATTCACCGGATCTCTGTGGAGATGGCAGTGCGTAAATGCATTTCCCCGCGAAAAAAAAAATATCTGTATGTTTATCAGTTAAATAAATATTTTCATTTTTTCAATCGTCTTTAAGTAAACTATAGAATAGTTATCCTCTCCCATGTTCTGTTTTATCGGCTTGCTGACTGAAGTGCTGGGGCCGGGGATCAGGGTGAGAACCTGACTCCATTGCACGGTTCCAACGTTGTAAGAGACGGTACTGTTCAGAGACAGTCGGACAGTTCCCAAGGAGGAGTCTGGCCTTTAACCTTGGCCAGCCTGTCGCTGGAGGGATCCTGTTGCCTGTTGATCCGAGACCCAACAATTATAGCGGCTGAAGACACCCAGGGGCTTAGTTTATATTGCACTCCCAAGTGTCGAGTCCGACATAGGCCTAGGGGCCACCCAGGTTCCGAGGTGTCATACGTAAATGTATTCCCCTTCGACAAAAAAAGGGTAATGGTTGACAATTCGGCCACACAATATTACACGTTACCATGACAACATGTTTTCCAGCGATGACAAGACGTCTGTCGGGTCAGCAATGAAAATGCCTCAGGAGTCTCATTTACCGTATGACGTTCGTGAATGTAAAACAAATACATAATCAAGTACATAAGTGAAAGACAGTACTACGTATGTATACATGTAATAAAGTTAGTGCATGGAAGAAGTTCGAAACAAAAGTTGAGATATGAAATACTTGCAAAATTTACGACAGATTATGTCGAGAACATAAGTGAGTTCCCTTCCCTCGGGTTGTATTTTACGCAGGTGAACCGAGGGAGCACAGCTAGTATTATTATGTATGTGTTTTTCTGTTTGTGACGGTTTATTATGCGCGTTCGAGAAAGTTCTTTTTTAATGAAGTTCTTGTTTGAGAGGGTTTCGTAAGAAGTGAGGTAATTAGTAGTAGGTGGTGAGGTAGTGCCACAGTGCATGTTTGCAGCCGAATTGGTCCGGCACGACCCGGGAGGTACCTCGACCTCGACACCAGCGTGAAGTGACAGCTGTGCTGTCGCGTTTCGTGCGGTGTGTGGTCGGTGGCCCATTTAGCGTTAAGGAGGGAGGAGGGCAACGGAAGTCATGAAAATGGCTCCGACTGATCGTTTGCACCTCTATTACATAATGAATAAAACAAGGCTTTAATGTTGAAAAATCATCAATTTTGGTCATTTGATCGATTGATCCGTCGAGAATCTTAAGAAAAGTCAAAGAGAAAAAGAAACAACTTTACTTTAAAAACTTCGAGAGTTTACTATGCACCCCAATATGCCCATAGACATCCGCATATATGCGCTTGCTCTGCTTTCTCCTCCCACCTCGGTGGACCACCGGCTACTTACACACTGCACGAAACGTGACAGCACAGCTGTCACTTAACGTCCGTCTCGAGTAAATGAGAGGTACCTCCCCGGTCATGCCGACCCAATTCGGCTGCATGCAAGCATGCAGTGGGGCAACTACCTCATAATGACCACTCAACTATATCTTTATATAAAAACACACTTGATTTGATTCATTAAGTCTTAATTATGTTATAGCTTCCGCCCGCGACTCCGTCCGCGCTGATGTCGGTCTTCGCGTGGATGGATTTATTTTTTTTCTACGTATTTTTCCAGGATAAAAAGTATCCTATTTTATGCCTAGGATAATAAGGTATAATTACACCAAGTTTCATCGAAATCGAACTGTTAGTTTTTACGTGATGCCTGAACATACAGACAGACAGACAGACAGACAGACAGACAGACAGACAGACACAGACAGACAGACACAGACAGACATACAGACAGACAAAAAATTTTTTTATCGCATATTTGGGTTTGGTATCGATCCAGTAACACCAACCAGCTATTTATTTTTTCAATATTTTCAATGTACAGAATTGACTTTTCTACAGATTTATTATAATATATTGTATAGATTGATAGCGTGACATGTTTTGTTCAGGCCGTGAAGCTGGGGTGTACGAGAACCCAATTGACAATACTATTATTTTTTAGTTTAAGGGCTTAAATGAGCAGGTCAAACCTGGTAAGATGGGGCTATGCTAATGGGTAGGATTGCGACTGCGGTGCTCGAGACCAGGACATCTCCCATCTTTTGTCCTGTCCTATGTACCCTACCACCTGCACTAAAGTCGACATGATAATAGTATAAAAATTGGTGCCATTGACAAGAAAGAAGAAGAAACAGTTAGAGCTATTGTCATGGCTACCTGTAGACATCCGCACGAATGCCATGCAGATGCGCTGCCCTTCCTCCTACTTCGTCCATGGCCCACCGGGTACTTACACATAGCACGGAACGCGACAGCACAGCACCTCCTTACGGTACCTCTGGTGCAGTAAGCGAGAGGTACGCGGGCGTGGCGGCCCGATTCGGCTACTTGTCTGGAGTGGGGCACTACCTCTTACTAAAACTCCCACCGTCATGTGATGGGAACACCTTGAATGTGTCACCATCCACCCCTTGATGAGGATGTGGTGTCCTCAGGCTGTTTCGAAAACTAAGACTCAGCCTCCCCCGATGTTGGCGTTCTTTCTATTTTCCGCGAAAATTGCGGGACCTTTAACCTTCTAGGCAATCTGTCACCTCATCAACGCCCGCCCCTTGATGAAATACTAATAATGAATAATAATGTCGTCCTAGCCGATTTAGTCTACGACGGCCGTCTTTAAAGGAAGACGTGCCATCTGAGTAGAACAATAATATAGTACATACACAAGTGTGCGCGCAAACAAAAGTGCACTCTCTATTCCCTCATTCTCATATTCCAATGCGACGGCAGTCCGACATGACCGGAGAGAAATCCGGTGCAGGACCAACGGCCTAACGTGCTCTCCGAAGCACGGGAATGTACCACCGCTAACTTCCTGACTCCGGACGGAATATGACATGTCTGTGGTTGGACACTCTTACTACTAGACCACGAGGCAATTAAAAGTTTACAGCATCACAAGATACATGTATTGTTTTCAAAAAGAAAGATTAAATTCAGGGACTAAAATTTTGTTATAATTATGTACTTTATATCCTTCGGGTAGATTGTGCTCTTCACACATAGTAAAGTAAAAAATTATCACGATCTAATAACATGATGCGAAATGACTGAAAGAGACAAGTATATCGCATAACATCTTCATCGAAAACAACGCAACGTACCCACGCGTATTCTTTCGCGTAAAATAACATGGATTAAAACATAATTTTCTAAAAAGAGGCGCAAAGTGACCATGCCATCAGCGTTCAGTATGATCGTTGTTTTGGTACATAGCCCCTTCACTTGCTTTATTCTAAAACTATGCTGAAATACCACTATTTTAAGGTTTAATATGGTTTGTCGGTAGGTACATATTACATTTGTTCAAACCAAAAAAACAGTTTTTACTTATCCCCTTCATCCACTCATGTCTTTAATTGTTTTATTCGTGAAAATCAACTTAAATTTTATACAAACACACCTGTTATATTTCTGTTAGGACTTATGGGTGAACTGTTATTACCAGCTAATTTGAAAATCGAATATATCTAGTGCCGCAACTCAACATAATAGTGAGGGGAATAAGATGAAATCTCAGCTATCGACGGAGCAAGCCTCATTTATTAAATATAGTTAATGCAAAGGGGAGTAATGTTTCTTTATGGTACAGGGTCATTTTCATGACTACCGACGCCCACAGACATCCGCATAGAGGCTATACAGATGCGCTGCCTCCCTCCCTCCTGCCACCTCCATGGGCCACGCATAAGGTAATACGTTGTGTAGGTATAACGTATGTATAAATATGAGACTAGGACAGTGTCACCAGGCATATTATTAGGCTAAAAAATGGAAATAAAACATACACATATGGATTGTGTTAAGTTTATTATTCTGTTGAACAAGGTAGTGGATGAAGTAAGTATGTTTGAGGTAATGCCACGCTGCATGCGAGGAATGAACTAGGATTTAATAATTTAATAATGTAAGATCGGTTTTAATATTGTCAACGGTATAGTTGATACGTAGCTTTAAGTAAAATCTATTATACACTACGAACAACTTTTGCTTTTCTCTAAAATTGGACTGCACGCAATAAAAGTGTTTCAGTCATCCCAAATATCTTGGAAACTTATTTATTACAGCTAGTGACCGCCAATCGGTTCACTTTCAGTTATAAAATTATCTCTATGTAAAACTTTTTGTAAATTAAAACAGAAGCGCTTCATAAACTTTGACAATGTCACTACGGTAATTAATTTGTGTATTACATTGTGTTGTATTGTGTGCGTGAGGTGTGGGTTTCATTTTATGTATATATGTATTAATAAGTGAAGCAAAAACTTTGGGAACATTTTTACGAAAATTGCGCGGACGGAGGAGTATGAAATTTGGCACACTTATAGTTTACGTGTAAGAGAAGGGCAGAACGCTGATATTTTTTAAATATAATGTTTATAAAGTGCTTTAATTCAATAAATAAAACTTTACACACACTACCATGCATTTGACACATTGATATAAGTATAAGATACACCGTAGACCGTAGCAGAGGAAACTACTACGCCGTAGACAGAAGAATTCTTTTCTCTGTCTGTGAGATACACGTAATTATTGATAGTGTCCTTTGAAAGTGTTGAAAATTCTACATAAATTGTTTACCTTAGTTACAATGTCAACAATGATATTTAGTTTTTAATTACAAAAAAGTTTTAATTAGATATAGTGTCGATCTCCACTAGTTCAGGTAAATTGATAAATTTATATAGGTAGTGCATGAGATATTAACAGATTTAGCTCTGCAAATTTTCACCATATTATAATCTTGAACTGTGAAATTTTCAAATTATTTCATTATAGGTATTGGGTATAATAATATAAAATAGTTTTAGTTCACAATTTTGAGTGACTACTTGTTTTTGAAACTTATATGAGCTTTTCTTCTAATTTGTATTCACTGAATACTCCAAGTCATTTCGAATTGTCGTTTTTCGACCTCATTTTTTATGTTTTATCAAATATAGTAGTCAGTTAGAATCGGAGTTTTACTATAACAATTTATAATAGTTCATAGCTCAGAATCATCATCAAATATAACTAGTTCATAGCTCAGAATCATGATTTTTTTAAAATTAAGTTTTTAATGTAGATATAAAAAAAGATATAAAAATATTAGCTTAGTCTCAGGTTTTTGTATACTACATATAAAAGATATTTGTAATTAAACATATTATAACAATATTGAAATAGCTTTTATGATATTGTTCGTGTTTGCATAAAGTATTCATATTGGCACATCACACATAGGTACTTGTATTTAAGTCGGTTCCATATGAGCTGAATGCAACTTTGCCGACTAGATATTCAATGTTTGAGTAGTATAATACTCACTAAGTGCAATATAAGTACTTAAGCAGCAAAGTTGTTTTCGGGACAGTGGATGTCCTGTAACTCTAAAATGTATTTTAATAATTTATCGATATAAAGCGTCTCACGACGTTGCACCCTATAAGGAGGCAGTTACATGTCATCTATCAAAGGTGCTTCGTCTCTCCTCCAGGTTGGACGTAACATTAGAACCTGTATATTTTATGTTTTTCCCACCTGTGAGTACGAGACTTTTACCGCGGAGTGTTAATTATAATGTGAGTGATTATGAAAAAGTTAATAAAACGTGAATTGCCGGTCCCGTCGCGTTTTCAGCTGTGCCTGCTACCCTCGAGAAATAGGCTGTGAACGAGTCTTCAACTGGTAAGTATTTACAGGTAAGTTTTTGTATTTAAATTATTTATTTTAAATATTATTAAACGTAAGTTAAAATAATATAATAAGGTAATGATGTAATAAGTTATACATATGAATAGATAAGAAAAAATCTACGCTTTATTTTTTGCTACCCACATTAATTTTTGTGTTTTTAACCCATTGCGTTTATAAAGTTTGAATTCAACTTGCGAAATGTACTAAGCGAATTCCCTGTGGCGATATTAATAAATATATATTATATTATATAAAATTACAAATATTTGTTAACTTATTGAGTTATAAAGTAAACTATCGCTTAGGTAAAAATAACATCAGCGCTTATTGTGTTTATGTATTTGTTTTAAAACTTCGACTACATATTATATTCAAATTAGTCTTGTGCTTATTCCGACACCTTTCAGTGCGTACAGTTAGTACTATTAGTCCACCTGTCTTTTAGAGTTAAACGACGCCATGTTTAGCGCCGCAATTGCAACATAAAACGCTGTAAGCGCTTATTTACATTAAGATTGTTTAAACGTATCATGCTTTAAAAACTTAACGCTTAAAAAGTTTTAATATGTACCTAGATGATATAAAGCGCTACATACTGCTGAAATTAAATAATAGTTGTTTCAGTGAATCCTAATGGATGTAAGCGAGACACGGCTATGCGTCTCGCTTACACTTGCATTGTCTCAGTATAATTAATCGTACATCGCGCTTTTTTACTCTCGCACACTCAGTCCTTATAGTATTGGAGGTGCTATTGTACGAATAGTCCAATTGTCCTATTAAGAGTTGGCGTCGGGTGATATGTACTATAGAAAACAGCCGAGTAAAGTTGCTCAATAGTAGGTACATCGTAATCGTACTACACTAGACTAATTCAAATACATTTTAATGCATCTAGTATCAAATTTAACGATACTTTATATCTTTACATCTGACGAAAATCAGACCATTCAGACTTTAGGTACCATAAGAATTTACATTATTACATTGGATGTAATATTTTATATTTCCATTTCTTAAAGTCATAAATCCATATGTAATATTCATACGTTACAAAATTAATATTATATTATGTGTATATTATATTGTTTAACAAGTTCTTTAAACAATAATACACAAATACGTAAGGTATAAAACATAAAGCGTGAGCAGTTAAAAGTAGTTTGACAAAATATGCATTACAATAGAAAATATTAGAATAGTTCAGAAAGAGGTAGTGCCACATTGCATGTTTGCATGCAGCCGAATAGTGCCGGCGCGACCGGGGAGGTACCTCTCGCTTACACGAGACCCGCGTAAAGTGACAGCTGTGCTGTGTGTGTGCTGTGTGCTGTGTATCACGTTCCGTGCGGTATAAGTAACCGGTGGCCCATGAAAGTGGGAGAAGGAAGGAGGGCAGCGCATCTGTATAGCTCTATGCGGATGTAGACGAGCGTCGGTAGTCATGAAAATGTCTCCGACTGCTCGTTTGCTCCCCTATACCATAAAAAAAAAATACTTTCCTATGTATCTATGTTTTCTTTGAGAAATTCTTAAAATATTATGCCAAATTGTTACAGTTTATATCGTATTTGTAACAGTTTAATACGTAGCTGCATGCATGCATATAGCTGAATTGGGCCGACACGACCGGGGAGGTACCTCTCGCTTACACGATACCGACGTAAAGTGACAGCTGTGCTGTCGCGTTTCGTGCGGTGTTAGTAGCCGGTGGCCCAAGGGGGTGAGAGGATGAAGAAGGGCAACGCATCTGCTTATCACTATGCGGACGTCTATGGGCGTCGGTAGTCATGAAAATGGCTCCGACTGCTCGTTTGCCCCGTATACGATAAAAAAAAGGTTTTAAATCAGACGAAGATAAAAAAAATGTTTATACGGGATATAATTTGCATCCACGCCACGGTCAGTGTATCTATTTCATTTATGCTTTTTAGTATTATATTTTAAGTAAGAGGTAGTGCCACACTGCATGCATACATGCAGCTGAATTGGGCCGGTATGCCTGGGGAGATATCTGCCGCTTACACTATACTGCAGTGACAGCTGTGCTATCACGTATGCGGTGTGTAAGTAGCCGGTGGCCCATGGACGGAGAATGAGGAAGTGAGGCAACGTTACAGTTACACCGTGAGTAAGTAGCCGGTGGCCTGCGGGGAAGAAGGCGAGCAATGCATATGTATATCCTTTAAGCGAATGTCTATTGACGTCGGTAGTCATGAAATTGTGCTCGTTTGCTCCCTTGTACTATAAAATATTGGACAATGGTATTTTTTTTATGCTGGGTTTTTCCGCTCGCTCCGCCGCTCGCCAGCGCCGTACGACGCTCGAGTTATTTCGCGCCTTTTTTTGTATTATTACTCGTTCACTATGTTTGTTGTTGTTATTTATTTAGTGCATTTTATTATTTATTTATTTATATAGAATAAATGCATTGTAACTATGACGTTCAAAGTATATTCTAATGTTTTCGGGCGCCTCAACAGTAGGTTTTCATACGCACACTTGAGTTTCTTAAAAATACCTATTGAATTTTTTGTAATGGAAATGTACCGATAAATTACCTACCCCAGATTTTTTAATTGAGGACTTGAGTTGAAAACTCCATTTAGGTTGGTACTTATATATGCAAAATAATTGAATACTAACTAAATCAAGTTTAACCGCGTACCTTTTCAACTCAAAATCTCAAATCAGAAACCGGGGTTTAAAATAATTAAATTTATGTATTCTCAAATCAGAAACCGGGGTTTAAAATAATTAAATTTTTATAAATATGTAAATAAATGATAATAGTAATAATAATAAATATCTGTCGACTTTACAGACCACATTAGCCTAAGTACCGTGTTACGGACTAAGGACTTGTGTTACGGGTACTAGACAAGGGAATATATTTAATATGTTTTATAAATTTAAGAAATTTTATATATTTAAGATTTTTACATATAATACATCTATACTAATATTATAAAGAGGAAAACTTTGTTTGTTTGTTTGGTTGTATTGAATAGGCTCAAAAACTACTGGACCGATTTTAAAAATTCTTTCACCATTCGAAAGCTACA
>LUGF01051877.1:0-29708 GCA_001625245.1 Calycopis cecrops | reverse complement strand
TGGTCATTTGGATTGTAAAAAAATACAATTGGATCCGGTAGGTGGCGCTGTTGTCGGAATGTCAACTTCTAAACGGCACAACTGATTGGGTTGAAATTTTATATGGGTATTTCGATGATTAGCTGGATGGTAAAAAAATACAATTCGATCCGGCAGGTGGCGCTGCTGTCGGAATGTCAACTTCTAAGCGGCTCAACAGATTTGGTTGAACTTTTATATGGGTATTTCGATGGTTATTTGGATGGTAAAAAAATACAATTGCGTACTAATATTATAAAGAGGAAAACTTTGTTTGTTTGTTTGACTGTAACGAATAGGCTCAAAAACTACTGGACCGATTTTAAAAATTCTTTCACCATTCGACAGCTACATTATCCACGAGTAACATAGACTATATTTTATTTCAGAAAAAAATAGGGTTCCGTAAGATATTTGGATTTTTCGGACACACTAATATTATAAAGAGGAAAACTTTGTTTGTTTGTTTGGTTGTAATGAATAGGCTCAAAAACTACTGGACCGATTTTAAAAATTCTTTCACCATTTGAAAGCTACATTATCCACGAGTAACATAGACTATATTTTATTTTGGAAAATATAGTCAAACTACTGGACGGATCAAGCTGAAATTTGGCATGCAGTTAGATGTTATGACGTAGGCATCCGCTAAGAAAGGATTTTTAGAAATTCAACCCCTAAGGGGTGAAATAGGGTGTTGAAGTTTATATGGATTTCATAGAAATTAAACGCGAGTGAAACCCCTGGGCACAGCTAGTAATAATATATAAACATTCATGACCTAGGCGGGATTCGAACCCGCGACCCCTGGCGCAACATGCTCCATTTATCCGAGCCCTGTACCACTGCGCCAGCCTGGTCGTCAAGTCATATATGTATATACATACAAGCAGATGGTATAATATTATTTTATATTCTAAGTAGAAAATATGAAATTATTATCGTTTGTCATTCTGCCGTATTGACACGAAGCTAAATCGCTCCATCTATTATGATCTGAATTTATCATAAGCTATAGTTAGGTATGATTAATTACTATAATTATTCTAAGGAGTTTCGTTTGATTTTTTTTATAGTAGGTACTATCATGCAAAAACGGTATTGCTGTGAGTACATATTATATTGAACAAAATAGTAATTATGTAGTAAGTGGTAGTGCCAACCTGCATGCATGCATGTATGATGTTGGCGACCGGGGAGCTTACCTCTCGCTTACACAAAACTGGAGTAGTGACAGCTGTGCTGTCGCGTTTCGTGCGTTTGTGAGTAGCCGGTGGCTCATGGAGGGAAAAAGAGGGAGGAAGGAGGGCAACGTATCTGTATAACCTCTATGCGAATGTCTATGGCCGTCGGTAGTCAAGAAATGGCTCCGACTGCTCGCTAGCTCTCTTATACTATAAAAAATACTATAAATATAAATATAAGAAAAGTGAAAAAAAATATCTAAAAATAAAAATCAACCCTATGCGTCAAACCAAGAGTAGATATTTATTTTACTATGGTATTACTAAGAAGAAGTCGGTAAGTCCACTAAAATCCATTGTGAAGATCCATTGATGGATCTTTTTGCACTCTTATGTCCACTTTAATCCTTGATTCAGGATTTCATCCGAAGTGGATTTTTTAGAACCTAACGTGTGTATAAAAATCCATGATAGAATGGGTGAATTTGTTAAATAGTGATTTCAAATACGTTTTACAGGTCCAAAAAAAAAACAAAGTATATAAAGATAGCATAGCATAGATAGCAATAATTTTATTTAATTTTTTCCAAAAAGTGCGCCACCAATATTTCTCCATTTATTAGTTCCATTTCGCATTCTTTTATGAAAGCATCGTATTTAGTTTGATTTCTTAATCTTTTGTTAAAATTGTTATTGATTGTCCGAATCACGCTAAAATCAGCTTCTTCTTTTAATTTATTTAATAAATATACAAAATTCGGTTTCTTGCGACCAACACTTTTATTAAGAGCGGAATGCCAAGATTCAACGCAATTGTTAGTTCGATGACGCTCTCCGAAGACGGTCCAAATATTTTTAATATATTTGTTTTTTATCCAAACCCGTTCCATATATTTTTTTAATTTCGTAAAAATTACATCGCGGCGCATTATTTCACTAACATAAGACCACCCTGCATCAATCATTGTCGATGGTAAATGCGGCAATGCTGTGCACAAATCTACTACTCTTCGATGGTGTTTTGATTGCAAAAGACCAAGGCCCTTACTCTTTTTTCTTATGCTATTTTGGGAATGGTATAAACAACCAATTATGTGCGCATTAGAAAAATTGTTTGTAACGGCTTTAATAGGCGGTAATTCGAAGTCTAAGGAAAATCGTGTGGGATGGAAAGCCGGTATTTGTGATTTTATGATTTGAAAAAGAGCATTATATGACTCGTATTTTCGATCTGTCATTAGGGCGTAAATTATAGGTACGATCAATGATATTACAAAACTTTTGTAATATCATTGGGTACGATTCTATTTCTGTAAAGCGTACTTGCTGCTGTATGTAAGCTGTATATATGTATGTCAAAATTGTTTGAACGCACGAAAGTTTCCTAAATTGACCACGAGTACGCTATAATAAACTGACTGCCTCGTGGTCTAGTGGTAAGCATGTTCAACCACAGACGTGAGGTGCTGGGTTCGAATCCCGGGTCGGACAAAAAAGTGTTATTGGAATTTTTCAATTTCTAATAACAGTCTGGAGTCAAGAAGTTGGCGGTGTTACACTCCTGTGACTCGGAGAGCACGTTAAGCTATCCTGGTCTTGCGCCTGATTTCTCACCGGTCTTGTCGGACTACTAGAGAATGAGGGAACAAAGGGTGCACTTGTGTCTGCGCGCACACTTGTGTATTATAATATGTCCTGCGCAGATGGCTCGTCTATATCGACGGCCGCCGTAGCCGAAATCGGCTAGGACGACATTATTTATAATAAACTGCACCAGTAACACTACGAATGTTATAAAACATTACATTTCACCACCCTTACTCTAAGAGAAGTAATTGGTAGTTCATATGCTTAGATATTTTTGACTGTTACAGGGCTTTTCGCGAAGGTAATATCGGATTTTTATATCATTACTAACTGCGCTCCGCGATTTCACACGCGTAAATTTCTTTCCCGTGGAAATATCGAGATTAAAAATATATGTTGGCCGATTTTCAAACCTACACGATATGCACCAGTGTGTATTATATGATCGACAGGCGGCAGCAAAGTTATAGAATCATAAGTTTGTATCTAGTGAACACTGAAATTGGGTTTGGGGTTCTCCTAATATGTTCATCTGTATTAATATGCCGATAATATGCCTATTATCATTATGTTCATGTCTTAGATTCTTGAAAGCGATATCCCTAATACGGAATCTTACCACTATTTAATTTTATTTATCAAAACGACGACGGAAACTAACTTACATTTACATTAGTCATTCGCACAGTAAAAGGTAGCGGCACGCTGCATGCATGCATGCAGCCGAATTGAGCTGGAAAAACCGGAATGGTACCTCTCGCTTACACGATAATGGCGTAAATTGACAGCTTAGCTGTCGCGTGTTATGGAGTGTGTAAGTAGCTGGTGGCCCATCGAGAGAGAGGAGGAAGAACGGCAACATATCTGCATAACCTTTATACGTTTATACGACCTAATATTGAAAATGGCTTCCACTGCTCGTTTGCCCCCTTATACTACGAAATACAGACCATGGGTCAAATATACTGACTATAATGCCAGCCGATTAATCAAAGGAGGAAAAGTGCTACGTATGACATCTATATAATATCATCCTACTTCAGCGTATAACTGCTACCTCAGTGTAGCACTGCTGCCTTAGCGTAGCACTGCTGTCGCCTGTCTTAGCGTAGCACTGTTGCCTCATCGTAGCACTGTAACCTCAACGTAGCGCTGCTACCTCTGCGTAGCACTGCTACCTCAGCGTAGTACTGCTATCTCATAGTAGCACTGCTACCTCAGTGCTCAGTGCAGTGCTACGTTACCGTAGTTAATGTAGATGTTACTTGGAATCTCGTTTCATTCGTTGAAATCGTAAAAATGCCGCTGTCAATTTGTATGGTTCCGAGGTTGCCTACGGCTTTTTCAAAACTGTAAGCGTTTTTATACGTTTAGTAGTTCTCGTGATAGTAACAAAATTCCTTACGGCACTATGATACTTAGGACGAAGTGTTCTCCCTATAATTATTAGCGTCATTGATTTGATTGAATCTGATGAATTCTGAACGTAGATCCCTTACATAAATACTAAAGATTATTTTAATAAAGAAATTTATTATTAATCTGTAATATGTACCATATTGAACTTACCACGCGGTTTCAAGCGCGTAATTTGTGAATCCGTGAAAATATCGGAATAAAATTTCCAAATATATTTTTAATCTTTCATACCCTCCGAATACACACAAAATGTCATGAAAATCGTTCATAACGTCTCCTAGGAGTATGAACATCGTGATACGAGTTTCTTTAATACGCTAAGCAATTCACCCACGTAGATACCGATCTCGTGATAGTGAAAGGTTTACCAAGTCGGACTATAGATTTATGTTTGTAAAAATAAAAGTTTTATTTCACTTTTCTTAGTTATTTTTCTTCAGCTTATTAGATACACACATATATTTATAATCTAATGAATATACTGATTTCACTTTACAACGAATATAATATTAGTATAGTAGTATCTATTGCGTTTTAAAATTCGTAACAGCATCATGTGTGATAATTACTTTTTCGATTTCCCCTTTAGAAATTAGAATAGTGAAGGGACGGTATAATGTTTAAGATGTTCTAAAGACACAAATTTAATATAAAAGTATTAATAATAATGAATAGTATAAATAATAGTATGTAATGACTTAATTATTCTTTAAGCGAGAAAAAGAAGTAACGTAGGTAACCCTAATTATGATACCTGCATGCTTGCATGCAGTCGAATTGAGCCGGCACGACCGGGGAGGTACCTCTCGCTTACACGAGACTGGCGTAAAGTGACAGCTGTGCTGTCGCGTTTCGTGCGGTGTGTAAGTAACCGGTGGTCCATAGAGGTGGGAGGAGAAAGGAGGGCAGCGCATCTGTATAGCCTCTATGCGGATGTTTGTGGGCGTCGGTAGTAATGAAAATGGCTCGGGCTGCTCGTTTGCCCTCCTATATCATAAAAAAAACGTAAAACTTTTGGTTCTATACTGTTATAAAAGGATTTAATTATCAAATCAGCAAAAACTACGGCTTTTTTTTAATTAGGCTTACAAAGAGCTTGGCCTTTCAAGGTCCTTCTTACATATTTTTTTATTTTTTTCGCTAGTTACATGAAGGATAGACGGCAGTATGTAGAATATGCAGGGCACATGTCTGAACCGTATTTTACACGATCAGGAGTAAGTCAGGGTAGTAACTTGGGACCACTGCAATTCATTTTATTTATAAATGATCTCCCTAATAGTGTTACCTATGCCAAGTGCTTATTGTTCGCTGACGACCTAAAGTTATGGCTTCCCATTAATACAGCTGATGACAGTAAGAAGTTGCAGGCAGATATTGTTAATGTGACTAGATGGTGTGAAATCAATAGGTTACAGTTTAATACCTCAAAATGTGCCACCATTACTTTCACTCGTAAGAAACAGCCGGTCCTATGTGAGTACACTATTGACGGAAAACCGATAACGCGAGTTTTGTCAATTAGGGATTTAGGGGTAACTCTTACCACAAAACTAACGTTTCACGATCACATCGTCACAATATGCCAAAAGGCATTTCGGAATTTAGGGTTTTTGCTTCGCACGGTTCACGACTTCACTAATTTGAATGCTATCAAAGTTTTGTATAACGCTCTGGTTAGAAGTATACTCGAGTGTAATTCGGTTATTTGGGCTCCATACGAGACCAAATATAGTTACATGCTGGAGAAAATACAAAATAAATATGGGCGGTTTTTGTACATGAAACAGCATGGGGTATATCCATTTTACCCGTTGATGTATCCAACTTTATTTGTGTTAGGTATGGTAGGGTACAATGAATTAAAGGTTAGAAGGGATGTTGCGCTAGTCACATATATTATGCAGGTACTCAGGGGCAGGATAACTAATGCTAGTTTACTAGCGTATGTTGGTCTGTGGGTTCCTGAAAAGTACGTGTGGAGACGTCGGCGACCACAACTGCTAGCGGTGCCGCGTGCACGGACTAGTCTACTCCGAGAAACACCGATAACACGGGCCCTTCGCACTCTTAACCGTATTGCAGACCAAACTGACATATTTGTTTGTTCTCTGAGTGAATTCTCCAAGATAGCGACTAAGATAATCTCATATGAAGGCAATAATTGTAAATAATAATACAATATTTAGAATATAAATGTAGAATTATAATTGTTAATATGTTGCACTACTGAATTAGGTTACCCTGTAATAGTAGCTGTAAGAAAGGAAATAAATAAATAAATAAATAAAATAAATAAATATTATATACTTACTCAAAGATCATGTCAAAAGTTGAATGTTTGTAAAGTGAATTCCGTTCAACAACTTTTGCATGTAAACATACGTTTTAAATTATACAAATTTACTCTGTACCGTCTGAATTCGCTGTTAGGGGGCCGGCATTAAGATATGTATGTAAGTTAAAAATATATGTGTAAGGATCGTGATATGTGGCACTCTGTACCGTCTACATTCCACTTTAGGGGAATGGCATTAAGATATGTATGTATGTAAAAAATTACAGTCTTCTAAGCTCCCACCGCCTTAAAAAGTAAATCCTTATTTTTGATCCTTCAATATTATTTTGGAATATGATATGATAAGACTAGAGATAATCAAAAACTTCACTGCTTATGACTTGGACCATCTCCGCCCTGACTTGGTGAATTTATGACTACCGATACCCAATGACATCTGCATAGAGGTTATACAGATTCGTTATCCTTCTTTATCCCCCCCTCCATGAGCCACCGGCTACTTACAAGCCGCACGAAACGCGACAACACAGCTGTTACTTTACGCAGGTAACGTGTAAGCGAGAGGTACCTCCCGTCGTCCCGGCCCATATCGGTTATATGCATGCATGCAGCGTTGCACTGCTTATTAGTTACTTAATTACAAGTTGTCACCTCGTATTTAACTTTTTATGCCTACCTATATTTATTACCTCACATTTTAAACTTTAATCGTTAAAATGTAAGTTTAAGCATAAATCCTCAGATTCCGAAAATCCTTTTGTAGTATTCAGTTACGTGCCTATCATCATCATCATCATCATCATCATCTGCCGAAGGACGTCCAATTCTGGACATAGGCCTCCCCCATAGAGTACCAAAGGTCACGATCAGGTCACCTATACCTATGTTATATTACAAATCTCCCTGTTAAATTAGATTAAGTAATAAAAGTGAAGCGCTTTTTTTTAGTAAATTATAGTTGGGTGCCTAACCATATAATAAAAGATAACTTACTTATGTAGGTAACTATACTCCACTATCTTTTTGGCAATCGTATGTGACATTTAGTGTTGCCATAATGAATACGCCCACCGAAGCAGTTGGGGACAACTTATTATTTCGAAATTAACAAATGCTCTTTTGGTAACCTCAATAGCCAAATTACAATATTGTATTTCAGAAAGATAACTTGCAATTTATTTAAGGCTTAAATTATCCAATTCAAGAGAATTTATAGAACCGATACAGGTTATAATCCATTCAACTGCATGTAATATGTGCATAGATTAAAAAAGGTGTAAAAAGGCCGTATAGGTGTGCGTTACATAACAAGCATTTAGCCGGCTGAAAAAAAATTACGAGGGTGTAAAATAAAGTAGCTACGTAAGAAATAAAGGGTAATAAAATTTGAGAGAGAAAGCGCTAATTACAAGTCACTCAAGAGGTTAAGCCGCATTGTGATCGATTCAAATTACGCTAGCGCAAGTCAAATGCTACTACTCACTTACATTGACCGATGACTGTCCCCCAACTGTCTTTACCACTATACTTATGTTCTCACTGTTTAAGGCACTATCTTTGTCGAGTTTTGTGGTCACAGACGAATACTGCAAACGGCTTATAATGCTAAGCAAAATATGAGATAGTGATGTCACACGACGAAGAAAATCGATAAAACGTCGGAAAGCAGTGTTCCCGCGTCTATTAATTCACACGGAAACCGGAACTCTCGGAGTTTTGTCCGGTTCTTTTAACGTCCGTTTTCCACGACTGTATTTTTATTTGTTTAGCTAGTAATAGTTTTCGTTATTACTTCATTACCTTACCTAAAACCAGCCTGAATAAATGGTGTGATGTATCACACCATATATACCATAATAAACCAATGGAGTCAAAAAAATCATGCCTACTATGTTATGTGTAACAAGTGCGCAGTGTGCATATTAATAAGGGATAAAATTGTGTAAGAATAGTAAGTAAGAAGGAAGGAGGGCAACGCATCTGTTTATCTCTATGCGGCGTCGGTAGTTATGAAGTCGGAAAATGGCTCCGACGCCTTGTTTGCCCCCTCGTACAATAAAAAAGAAAAAAAAATGAATTCCAGGATTTATTTAAGTAAAGGTTAATTTTAAATGGCCTCCAAAGAGTCCCTACGCGACTTTAGTCGATTTTGTCTGCCCATTTGTATACCTTAGGTAGGTTACCTTAAAGTAATACAGTGAAGGATTTTATTCTTTGGCTGTGTATACTTAAAATATTGATTTTTGTAGTACCCTTCTTAGCATCAATTTAATAAACTCTTAAAGATTCACATTTTTGTCTGTCTGTATCTTTATCTGTGCGTCTGTACGTTTGTGAAGATCTTTTTATCGTGAACACATGGAAGGATCAATCCGAACTTCATGTTAACAACGTAGGTATACAACCAATTAATATGTGTAGCAAATATTAGTGGTCACCTCATTTGAGTTGATTAAGTTGTAGGTACTTCTTGTTCGTCGGGACCCTCGGTGTGCCCATTTGGCCGGTTTTTTGTCAGGCTATGTCTAAAACGTTTTTCAAAGAAAACTCGAACACTTTAACCAAGTAGGGAAATAAAATTATTATGGAAATCAATTTGCTCACTATGATGTTTATGTAATTAATGAGTAATTTGCGTGTGTCTATGGTTAATGGTATTGTCCACATCAGCTATAGCTGCGAAAACTATAAAAGAAGAAGAAAAATAAGTAAGTACAAGTTACTAAATTCTATATCTACGTAATTAAGATGACAGTGAAAGTGCATTGCGCTGCTTTATAAAGGCAACTTCAAAAGAAAAGTCCTTACTTTAAAAATAATTAATACTCGAGTTTGCGTGCTCGATCGAATGTAGCGAATACAAACAAACCACACATCATATTGTGATGTATTGTTTGTACAGATTTTATCTTAAGCATATATGTTTGGAAGAGGTAGTGCCACGCTGCATGCATGTATGTAGCTGAATTGGGTCGCCTCGAACGGGGAAGTACTCTCTCTTACACGAGACCGGCGTAAAGTGATAGCTGATAGCTGTCTCCCTCGACGGACCTCCACATTGTCCTGGTGAGGGGGCTTAGTAACTGTGGCTTGCGCTACCACGCTGAAGCGTAAGAGGGATCCTAGGAGGAGTCACTCCGAGTGGGCTTACCCAGAGCTGGCTCTGGATGCTTCCATGGAGGAGGGGTCGCAGGAGGAGAGATGGCTCGGTGTATCGTTGCCGTGCACCCTGTCCTCTGTGGCCGTTTGTTGGTTGGTCCGTCGCCCTGTGAATGGGACCAGCCAATGTCTGAGGTGCTCCACCCGTCCCTCTGAATTAGCAGATGTTGGCGTGGATTGGGACCACCAGCGTAGCGTGCTCCGTTGGAGCATTGGGACCAGGGGTCAGTATGGGAACTTGACCTCATTGCAAGGTTCCAACGTTGGAGTAGGGACTGTTCAAAGTCAGCCGGACAGTCCCTAAGGAAGTCTGGCCTTTTCACCGAGGCCAGCCTGTCGCTGGATCTGGACAGGATTCTGTTGCTTGTAGATCCGAGGCCCTCCAATTATAGTGGCTGAAGGTAGCCGCAGTGATTTAGCCGGTAAGGGCAACCCAGTTGCCTAGCCCGACACTATACCTGGTTGAGCCACCCGGGCTCCTGGGTAGTGTACGTAAAGGTATTCCCTTGCATTACGAAAAAAAAGTGACAGCAAGCTGTGCTGTCGCGTTTCATGGGGTGTGCAAGTAGCCGGTGACCCATGGGGATGGGAGGAGGAAGGAGAGTCATACATCTGTTTATCTCTATTCGGATGTGAATGGGCGCCGGTAGTCATAAAAAAAAAATGCCTCCGACTGCTCGTTTGCCCCCTTATAGCATATAAAAAGCAAAGTGAGGGAACAAAGCTTGATAACATAATATGTAGTATTTACAGGTGGTAAATCTGAGTGTTATCAAACTGTTTTTCATAAATTTTATTACCAATATACATGCTGAGTCGAATCGTGTAGATACTTTTTGAATTTAAGCGCTAATTATAAAAAAAATATTTAACTACATCCCAACCAAATGGAATGGAAGGAAAAAACCGGAACAAAAAGGTAATTTACTACTACGTTGTAACATCACTAGGGCTACGCTACTTATGTGTAACGCATGCGCGATACGCCAGCCTCGCCCTCGAGAATTTCTTTCTTCAATGGGTGACGTCACAAAGGGTAAACCACCCCAAAAGATTTATTCGGCCTGCAGATATCTTGCGTAACAGGAAGGAACGGAGGTGATCGACATTGGGGTAATCTTATAATTTATCTATAATGAATAAATTAAACATTGCAATGTCTCTGAATTTCCAGGGCTCCGAATATCCAGTTAGAGGGCCCGAATGTTTAAGGGAGTGGCGTGAAAAAGATTAAGGCCCACTTGAACGAAGTTTTCTGCTGAATCCATTACGACTAAAGTCATGAGCGCCAATTTTGAAGTAGGCAGCGGCAGCAGAAATAGCGTATGTTCAAATTGTCATTTATTTGGTCAATCTTCCTTCTTATTCAACAGCCATAAACGTTGAAGATCAACGACTATATTAATAAAAGTTGTCAATTCATAAAAAATGTTAATTGACAATTTGTCTATACATATTATGTAATGCTTACCTACTAGACTATCCCTAACTATTTTTTCGGGATAAAAGTAATTATTATGTTTTTCCATGTTTCTCTTGCTATTCAAACGATATAATATGGCTATTCTAAAAATCTAAATGAACATAAATAACTTAATCTGGACAAAGAACATTGGCGTCAATTCTAGAATTTCACTGTTTTATGGAAAAAACCTTAACTTCTTGTTGCTCTCTCAATGAACACAAATCTTTGTCCATGTATCTGTACTGAAAACACCATCATCAACTCCAAA
This sequence comes from Calycopis cecrops, assembly GCA_001625245.1. Taxonomy (NCBI): domain Eukaryota; kingdom Metazoa; phylum Arthropoda; class Insecta; order Lepidoptera; family Lycaenidae; genus Calycopis; species Calycopis cecrops. Next base: position 18,309 of record LUGF01051877.1, on the reverse strand, counting down.
AATTAATTAGTCTATTAATCTGTTCTCAGAGCACATGGTAACTCTTCTGGGCTATTCATTTTGTATATATAACGAATAGATTCTTCTGGCTACTTTATTGCACAATAAAATTGAATACCTTGAAATAACTTAAATCTACAAGTATTAGAAAGGTAGGTACAAGTTATATAAAACATTATAATTGTATTAGTTTGGGTGCATGAACTATTGGTATAATACAAATTGTTTATCAAGTTTTGATCTGTAAATACAATATCAAGCATAATTGCTTGATATGTCCACAATGGTGGTGAAATTAGAGAATAAAAAAAATTTCTTCATTCTACATTGACATTAAATTTGATATTTATTAAGTAGTGGTATAGTATTCAGTTGAGTAACGAACATACAGAAAAATGATAAAAAACTAATTTTATTATAACCAAATTTCTTGACATAGTGGTTTTTGTAATTAACATTAACGAATAGGAATTCTATAATTCTTTGATGAAAGTATTTAAAATTATAATATGCTATAGTTAACCACCTGTTATATAGAACCACGTGGCGAATTTTGCATATTCATCTGCAGAGGTAAAGAAGTGACGAACAGTAGATGCGCTCCACGGTTTCACTCGCTTCGAATTATTAATAAATTTCACATCCTTCTTCACCCCCCTAAGGGGTTGAATTTATAAAACTCTTATTATTACTCACTTACATCATGAAAGGAACGACTGTATCAAATCTCTTGTTTCTAGGTACAGTAATTTCGGCTATGTGTTGATATGCAAGTCAGTCAGGTTTTCCTTTTGTATATTATATAGATTACCAAGAGTCAAGAGCTGAAGTTGGCATAAGTGACTGTTTCAGGCCGCGTATTACATTTTATCAGGCTATTTTTGCAGTCGAATAAAGTCATTGTATAACCAGCAGGTTCGAAGTATAGACTTTTTTTATTGATAATTTTATTTAAAACATATTAATATGTGGTCTTACACAAATATAATCGTATTCACATTAGCATTCTTCTAATATGCAGGCTTTAAATGGCTCGTAATTGTTTTTGAAACTGCTCTTATTACTGTATAATAAATGGATATATCTTAAAAATTATATTTTTAAGTTTAGAAGCATAATGTTGTAATAGTTGTAAAGATACATCAGCATTATTTATGAAGCTGAGAACCCCACCTTAATAATACAACATATAAATATTCTGAAATCCTTGGGTGATAGTGGCTCAAATAATATGTTATAGTAACAAGTAAATCGAAACTCGTTGTCTAGTGCTAGCAGCATGTTGGACCATAGGGGTAAGGTCCCAATTTAGAAGTCAGAGTTGGTAAAAAATGCTTATACACGTTGTATTATATTTTCAAACGACTTCAAAAAGGAGGAGGTTATCAATTCATTTATATCTTTATTGTATATTGGTTACCTCAAAAGTTTTGACCGGGTGAATTAATTTTGATGATTCGTTCTTTGTTTGAAAGGAAACTTTGAAGTTGGTCCCATTGTCATCAAATCATGATCCTAAGGATATAGAAGGCAACCCTCAAAATTTGTATGACCATATTATATGTTTTTTCATATTATTTTTCGGACTTATATATGTCGTTATCAGCGTTTCATGTCGCTGAGCTGATGACGGAGGGTACAGCTTCATAGAAACGTTAAGGAATAATCGATGATTGTGAAGAGATTTTCGAAACTCAATTTTTATAAGAACAATTATATTTTTGAGAGGATTTCATTGACGCTGAGTCCGGATCTGATAGTGTGATATAAAAGAAGGGCAACCCTCGAAATATGTAAGTACATACGTGTTTTTTAGTTACTTTCTTAAATAACTCGAATATTTGTCTATGAGAGTCGATATTTTATGAAGTTGAAGCTGATGATGGACGGTTGAACTTTGTGGGAAATGTATTTATTCGAATCCAATATTCAAGATTATTTTTTTAATGTAAAGACTGTTGGCAATTCTAAAGTAACCTCTTCTTAAAGTCATAATTTAACAATAGAATATAAAGAATTTTCCTTATTTTGAAAGCAGCCCTCAAATTTGATATGCTCACATAAGGTTTTTATAAATAAATATTCAGACATTTATAATTGTCTTGGCGTTTAATGTGAAATCATGATGAAAGAAGCTCACACGTACTTAGGTACCTTTGAATCATTTTGTTACCATCAACTTCAATTATGTAAGCAACTAAACATTAAATAACTAAGTCACATTATTTTAAGCTTCTTATTTATTGAAAACGGTTTGTTTGTTTGTGTGTGTATCGTTAATTTGTGTAGGGAGTTAAAGTATTTTAAAATATCGTGTAAATTTTTAAAAGAAGAACCACAGCTACCATAGGTATCCTGCGAAAAAAGTTTTACTCAAGAATCTAAAACCATGAAGGTCCCAATACAATAAAATGGCAATTTCATACTTTAGTCCCTATTATTAATAATGCACAAACTGAATATGAAGATTTAGAATACGAAGATAAGCTAAGATCCAAAGCGGGGAGCATAACTGATTTAGAAATATTTTGTTTTTTTATCACAAAGTATTTCAAGCCAGTTATACTAACTCTTTGCACAATCACCAGCCACAATTTAATTATTTATTTTTAGTATCATCTTAAACAATTAATCTTTTCTTCTAAAAACATGGAATGTAGTTCGAGAAAAAACTAAACTTATTTTATTACAACTCTTCTATGTCATCATTATTGCTAAGTCAGGATCTAATGATCTTGTAGTAATCAAGGGTTATCCTTCAAATTATACAAGGTCGATACAAGCGAGAGGCATTAAATTAAACCACATATACTATATACACGAAAGTACTTTTTTCAAACAAGTTATATAGCGAAAAAACATAAACATGCTTTATACCGTCTCGTACAGCGAACGGCAACCTCGTTCGGGGTGAATGACCCTTGAACTTTTGAACGATTAGGCGTTCAGACAATTTTAGCAATTCATATTCAATATTTAAAATTATTTTTGTAATTCAAAATACGTTTACACTTCTAAGGTAGCCTCTTATAAGCTAACTAATAATCTGTTGTTGTAAAATCGAAGGCAACGCTCAAATTTTATTTGCCCTCATGGGGTTTTTTTATAAACTTTATTTAATCATTCAGCCCACCTTATTATGTCTTTGGCATTTCATATCGCTGAATTGATGCTGGAAGCTAATACGTACCTAACCTTTGATTCTTTTTTGTTAGCTAGTGTATTGTTAGCACCAACTTCAAGAATATAATTTTTAAATTACCTTGATGCATTAAATATTTAAGTCACATTATTTTAAGCTTTGTTGTCGTAACATTGAAGACGGTTTGCTTTTTTTTTATTAAAAAGTTAATGTATCTGTAGTGTATTAGGAGTTAAAGTATTTTAAATTATCTTGATGAAATGAGGGCATTGGAAACGGGTTCTTTTTTTGTCAAAAAGTTAATGTATGTATATTAATAACACACGAACTGAATATGAAGATTTTAAATACGAAGATTAGCCAGCATTGAGAGAGGTGGCATAATTGACTTTGAAATATTTTGTGTTTTACATTTTATCACATAATATTTCGAGCCGATTCAACTAACTCTTGAACAATCCCCAGCTACAACTATTATATTTAACTAGTGGCCGCCCAGTGGTCGAAATTCGACCATAAAATTATATTTAATTATAATTATAAGTTGTTGAATATAAATTATTAAAATATTACTGAATATGACCTGAAAAAATAAAACGTCAGTTTTATTTCGCAAATCAGCTGATGGGCTGCTACCTTAGATCATTACTAAACTACTTTCCACTGGACTAAAATTAAAAAAAAAAAAATATTTACAGTTGTCATATGTCATTCCAATACCATTTAATAAAAAAAAAATTGTCATATGTCATTGTCAATTGTCAAAAATTGTCAATGATAAAAACAAATATTTAAAATTGTACATACTTTATTTCTATTTTGCAATTAAGAAATCTGAATAATTTTTGGCACACAATCACGCCGAGACCTTTAATTTGACACCTTAACCATAATTTTACGTTGTGTGGTTCGGCCAAAAAGTCCAGGACAAAAATCGGCTTCCGCTATTAATATATAAGATTATTTATTTTTAGTATGTATTTAATTAATTAATCTTTTTTCTAAATACATCTTATATTGCCCGAGAAGAAACTCAACTTATTTTAATAATAGTGTTATCATTATCCCTGTGTCGGAATCTTATGGCGAGATCTTGGAGGAATCAAGGGCAATCTCCAAATTAGATAAGTACATACGTATTTTTAGTTACTCTGAAGCATTTAATAACTAAGTCACATTATTTTAAGCTTTTTAGTACTAGCATTGTTTGCTGTTTGTTTTTTATCAAAATGTTAATGAATCTGTATTAGAAGTTAAAGTGTGAAATTGCCGGTTTGTACTGAAAAATTGAAATTCATATTCTTTTAATTTAACATATATATTTAATCAAAATAATAACCATTATTATCTATACGTTGCTGCTATCTAATAGGAAGGTCATCCCTTTGCATTAGAACTCTGGTGATCTAGATTTGAATAACTGTGTGAAAGCATTTTGTATTTCCTCTCTCTTTTGGCGAACACGGATGGTGACGAATGGTTTCTAATTGCAGTTCCTGTAGAGTTAAAACGGTTTCTCGTGCTATATGAGGTCTCGCGATATCATGGCGTCATAATGGAAAAGATGGATTTATGTGTGGCGCTGTGTCACTGCTAGTTCTGCTATCATTGTTCGGAATTCGGTACAGTCGACATCTGCTGTTATTGTTTGTCCAGATCGGAAAAAGCTATAATAAAACCATGCAGTGACCACCAAACAGTTACCATTACTCTTTTATTAGTTCAGCTTCAGGACACTGCAGCCGCGGTTGATCTGTGGTCAGCCATTGCATTTTACGCTTACGGTTATCGTAAATAATCCACTTTTCATCACATGCCACAATTAGATCCGATATTTCGTCATTTGTGTATCGATTCAGTTGTTTGTTAGTTCAGACAACACGAAGTTTCAACACGTATTTTTTTCTGCAGATCAGTCAAATCACGAGGCACCTATTTATCCTATTTTTCATTTCATTGATTTACGCAAATTAGTTTATTGTTAGTAAAGTTTCGGTAAACTATAATAATTAATTAAAATATAAACAATAATAATTAAATAATTCCCGCTAGTTTTTCAATTAAATATCACCTGTTTGAGCGGTCTTCCACGTGCTATCTTCAAATCAAAGTTTCTATCGCGAAAGGGTTTTAACCAAAGTCGCGCAGTGCGTTCTCAAGCACACACTCTTCAAACACAACATTGATATTCGGAGCTATTTCTGCCGCGTTTGTTCCACGCTGGTACTCGTAGTTCGTACTCAACTCGAATTTTCAAGGTTGTCAAGTTGAATAAAAAAAAAACTACAAGTCGATAATCGAATGTTGCATATTTTTTATAGGAAGAATATATGTATAGGTACGGCAGCATTTGTAGTTCGTAAAAAGTTTCACTCAAAAATCTTAAATCATGAAGATTATATCTGAATTCGAATAACCCATTGCATTAAACGGCAATTTCATACTTTAATCTCTATTATTAATAATGCACAAACTCAATAAGAAGAAGATGCAAAACTTAAAATTCGAAAATTAGCCAAGATGAGAGCCGGTGAGAGCTGGAGTTGGCATAATTGACTTAGAAATATTCTGTGTTTTTTGTTATATCACACAATATTTAAAGTCAGTTAGACTAACTCTCAGCACTGCGGTGTGTAAGTAGCCGGTGGCCCATGGGACGAGAAATGAGGGCAGCGCATCTGTAGGTATAGTCTCTACGTGGATGTCTATGGGCGTCGGTAGTCATGAAAATAACTTTTTTTTTATGTTATATGGGGACAAACGAGCCGTCTGCTCGTTTCCTCGTTTGTCCCCATATACTATAAAAAAAAGGTCATCAGCAACAAACATTATGTTAAATTATTTATTTTTTAGTAGTATTTTAATCAATTGATAATTTTGTATTGTACATACTATGCTGTATTAGTTTGTGCAAGCTTATCGCACTAGCACTTTTCTAAGTGCCAGTCTTTTTCCTCATATGGGACTCTTGTTTGTTCTGTACAATGAAAGACACATATTTTTACAGCATAATATTGAGATGCGTTTAGAGTTATTTTATAATAATATTAAAGTGTGAGTCGATATTTTATAAAGCCGACGATGATGGTGGAAGGACGGTTGAACGGTTAGGCGTTGTTAAAAAAAAATATTTTGTATCCAATATTCCTTTTTTAACCAAAAGTATACGTCTACACTTCTAAAGTAGCTTGTTCTTCTCTATGTTATAATCTGAAGATAGGAAAATCGAAGGCGACCCTCGTATTCTATATGCCCTCAGTCCGACAACGAAAACTATGAATGAAAATTTTGAACGAGATATAATTATTAGTTTTTGAGAAATAATACATTTTCAAAAAACGCAAATACAATTTTGTCGTTACAAACATAATACAAACGCCATGAAAAACCAAGTTATTTTATTTTCTGGTAGATAATGTCGTTGTACCTACTAAAAAAAATTATGAAAATATTAATTAGCCCCTCACTAGACGTGTTTTTTCATATTTTTTTGCTCAATATTACTATCAGTAACTTACAGGCAGGAGGTTGCCAGGCAATTATGATGGTCATGATGGTACGGAAATATACTTGCGCGAGTCCGATTCGCACTTGGCCAGTTTTTTTAGCCAACCTGACGCCAGAGGTAAAATAACTCTAAATGCACTATTATAATAACTATTTAGCAGCATTATTTATGACAATTTATATAGCATTAAATTTATATAATATACAAGTTATATACAAAATGTGTATCAATTATATACATAGTACATGTTCCAGTGTTACTAATAAAACTTTTTCTCTTTGTATAAGCATTGTATACAACATGTATATTTCTTTTTTGACTAATAAAAAATATTTTTCTTATACACGGAACAGAGGTTGTATAACTTCATAGTAAAATTGTACAACCCTTATACAACAGAAATACGGCCGCTGAGAGAATGCGTTTCTGACATGTGTCAAATAGTCATGACTAGTGATGGGAAAAAAGTAACTATTTTGGATTGTAAGATTTTGAATACTTGACTGTCTGAATTTATTTTATTTGAATTATTTGGAATGTGTTTAAGAAAAAGACAAATGCGAGAGTTTCTTTTAGAAGTATTTAATATCTAAATACAAATGAACATGTTTATTCAGGTTCGCTTTCACTTGAGGACATGCTGTCATCGTCGTCATCGTCACCAACATGTATAATTATATGTTTGTCAATTATATTATCAACTCTGATATCTCGCTCAAAATCTTTGTAAATAAGATTTTTGGTTTTTTCGACCAACTTCGCCCAGTCATCTTTCGTAACTTTCCCGCAGGTTACTTTTAATAGAGTCATCATCTTCTTTGTGCTGATTGGCGGAGATGTAGGTATTATGATGCGCTGCGTAACCTTTAATTTGAGCCCAGATTAGCTCAATCGCGTTGTATTGGCAATTATAATGTTTACCACATTATAAAAATCTTATAACTCGATGACCGTATTCCAGAGCCAGTTCATCTATTTCATATCGAACATTTACAGATTTGTGTTCTATAATTAATTTAAATAATTCGTGTCGGATTGCCGTCCCATCGGAATATGAGAATGAGGGAACAGAGAGTGCACTTGTGTCTGCGCGTACACTTGTACACTATAATATGTCCTGTGCATCTGGCTCGTCTCTATAGAGACTGCCGCCGTAGCCGAAATCGGCTAGGATAATATTAATATCATTATAATGTATGGCAATTATTCATTAATATGAACAAAAAATAATAAACTCACTTTCTCTTTATCTTCCCAATTAGGACACCTTTTCTTTTTTATTACATCCATAGTTACAAATTAAAATTCAATAAAAAATCACAATCGAATACGTAGACAGAGAATACAATGTCTACGATCGAATAGGTTATTTTGACAAATAATGTTTGACAAGTAACTTTTTCCTTGCTATAAATGGCCAGGAAACAAAATATAAAGCCAAAAACGTAACCGTAATTGAAACCGTTTACACGACTAATGTCCAAACAGAATAACGTCCAAAGCAAATTTCCAAAAATAAATATGTCTAATAATAAAAATGTCTACGATTGACGTTGCATCACTATTTATACATGTCAAAATTGTACAATGGCTATACACAGTTTATTAGTAGAACGATGTATATCTGTTGTATAAATATTTATACAATGTATAACTATTTACCATTACAATGGTTGTATAAGGATTTTTTATTAGTAAGGCAGTTATTAGTATTTAGTATAATTGTACATATTCTTTAAGATTTTTTACTTTCAAATACAAGGTTAGCAACAGTGAGGGGATGGAGTTGGTATTACTGCCGCTATTTGTTATTGTGCAATATTTAACGTCAATAAAACTGACTCGCGCGCAATCAGAAACAGCATCAACATCGAATATTCTAGCTATTTTTAGTATATTCGTTATACAAGGTTGATAAAAGCTAGAGGCGTTAAATAAAACCACATATTTATTGTATCATTTCCAGGCTACAACAAAAATCAGATTAATCGGAGCAATAGAATTTTTCCTTGTTTCTCTCACTTCGTACACGCTGTATCGTCAGCCGTAACGAGCCCGGCAGTCTATGGGCGGCCGGGGTCATTCCCTCGCCGGTTCTAAGCATGATTACATTTTTTCGCTATTTTACTTGTTTGAAAAAGTATTGTCGTATACTTGTGGTAAATTTTTCTTTGATAGTTTCGGATTAACCGTAGGCACTTATCGTATATGTGGTTTAATTTGACGCCTTTCGCTTTTATGAACCTTCTGTAGCATAAGATAGCATTCTGGCATTCTTCTGTTTTCAAGTATTTTAATTGCTCAGGATTATTATTAAGAAGGCTGATACTAGAAATGATAGGATGGCGCATTTGTATGATAAAGTGTAAAAAATATTTTGTTTTTATTTTTTTAGGAAAATAGACAATTTACTTTACAATTCATAAAACTTAATCGCTAATGTACTCATACAGGTCGAGTAAGTCATGTTTGCGTGCGCCTGAGCACATTTTCTGTGAATATACTACAAATATAACTTGGTAACGTTTTCTTTCAGAGTTTATTTGTGCTGTATGTTCTGACTTGTTATCTTTTCTACTTCTAACTTCTAACCAAATTTCATGCTTCCAGGTCAAGTGTCAGTAAGTATAAGTTTTAGGTAACGGATATCTTTTGGTTTTCGTTCTTTGATCGATTTGCGTATATTTAGAAGTATATTTGTCCGGGGATTCAAAGGATTGCAGCTCTCCGTATTCGTCAATAATGTCAACTTGTTCCTTCTACGGTTACCCGAGAAGAAGGTCTTGGTAGACGGACAGACAGAAGGACAACAAAGCCATACTGTTGAGGTAATGAACCCTCAAAACGCATAAAAAGTTTTAATAATCGATCTCAACTCGGAATCCAGCAGTTGGCATACAAGGTGTGTATGTTAAATCTACATCATAGTGTGTTAATAACATTCATTATTCGCACATAATCAAGAGCCACAAGCGTTGACTTTCATTAACTTCTTTTGAGGTAGCGGGAGATGAGCGGGAGTTAAGTTAAAGAGAGCACATAGCACAATTAACACAAATCCTCGTATGTTATTTCGCACACACCATCATATATTCTTCTCTTCTGTCGTAGATATGTTACGGCATACTCTTGCTTTTAGTATTCTGGAGGGCTCAGTAACTTGGTTGGAGCCCACATTCGGTGGCGGGACAGGGGCCATTTCGAAATTTTAACTTCATTGTTGCGTTAATTAATCATACATTATACCATTTGGTGTGGTTTTAATAATCATATGTCCCTGAGCGTATTGAAACGAATATTATATATACCATTATATTTAGTTATAACCCATTAAATATTTAAATAAGTCCTATGGTTTTTCACTTCAAGTAATTACACATTTATATTACCTCTATGTAGACGCATCAAACATTTTAGTAAAAGTTATGTATTGAATGGCCATTTTAATAGTAACATGTAAAACTGGTTCATTGGATTTTATATTATTGTTAGGATCTTAATTTTCAAGCCATTTTTTTTCCATTATACATATTTTAATGTTTATTGTATTAATAAATGAATCAAATACATAATAGGCCTGCAGATTGAGCTCATTTTGACCCTCGAACAGATTTGGAAAAGGTAATAGGTTGAAGCATGGTTTTTTCGATACAAAAACACATCTTCAGTTAAAAATTACCCGAAATTAGTTGATCGGAACACATAAAAAACATTAAAAAACGCAAATTTTTCCATAACACGAAATTGGCATAATTTTGACTTCAACTCGCGATATCTCAGCGAATAATAAATATTTTTGTATGAAATTTTAACAGGGTATTCTTTTTACTATGTAAAAAGATGTAGTGTAGTTGCGATCTCTTAATTTTTTATTTAAACAATTTGGTGATTTTTTAAACATTTTTTAGTAGGTGATAGGTAGGTAGAGTGGGAGTTAACATAATTTACGGCCATATATTATGTGTGTATTTATAATTACAACTTTACATTGTTTTGGTTGTTTCTCATTTCTAGGAGTAGGAGCAAGTGGGAGTAGGCACAATTGACACACGTAGGTGTGTATGTTACACACATCTTAGTTTGTCAATTAAACAAATTTTCCACTCAATCAACAGCTACAATCAGCGAATTCTATTAATTTTCTCTTTAGTCTAAATATCAACATTTACTTATAATACTGTTTATCAATAGTAAGTAGTAATAGTAATTCATTTGTCTCATGAAATTTTGTGGTTTATACATTTGTAAAATTATTTTTGACAATAATTAAAAATAGATTTTGGCTAAAATTATTAAAAACATCTATTTTTAGGAATTGTAGCAGCTGTCGGTGAACTGTACAAGCGATGTAAAAGAACAATGTAATGTACCTGATTACATTTTTTTTTAAAGTCAATATGTATGTATTGGTCAAGTTGAAGCTTTATGTCTTAATGTTATATAATAACATGTAACTTCACTCAAGACATTGAGTTATTATTACTACGTAGTACATATAACTCAATGACTCAAGACAGAATTGGCGCATCGCACTAAATATTATGACAGCGCCAGTGATGGACTTGGTAACTGCAAAAAATAAAATTTTACAGGAGACAAATTTAAAATTTCGTAAACGCAATATAAATAATTAAAAACTACTTTTTTCACATTTTGTATAAAGTAATTGAATATATAACAAATAAAACAAAAATGTGAAAAAATTGACAGGTGCCAGTTTAATACTACATTAATACATGAATAAAGTTAAGCTATGTTTATTAATAAGGCCCTAATTGTATTCTAAAATAAAGCTTCTATATCTGCTAGATGTACCTTAGACTTTTGATGATCGATCAGTCCGTGAAAAATTTAGAATTAATTTCTTAATTTTTTTTTCTACTGGTTCAAACTGTATGAAATTACTTTATAATATTCAGCATACGGTCTAAACCTCAATTGGAAGTACTACTCACCAAAAGGAATTACTTATTATACATACCTACTTAAAAGACAACGTTAGTCAAGAATCACTTTAATCAAGATATCAGAAGTTTGTGTAAACCCGAAAATGCAGTTCTCATGCACCAGGAGGCGGAGCAAGCGGGAATTAGCAAAATTGACGCTTTGAACTTGTATATGTTATAACATACACCTCATTGTGTCAATTAAACTAATTTTCTGCATGATCAACACTTACAAGCATCGAACTCCAATATAGTTTACAATGATAAATGAACAACAAAGATGAAATCCATCGCAACTATTCCATGACAACGGAATATACATGAAGTTATCAACATTTGGATACCCAGAGCAGCAATTTCCATGAGGTAACCGGCGCAACAGAACGGGGGTCAACTTCGTTGACGTCTTTCCCCATGTGTATGTATATTATTATATGGGAAGACCGTCAATTAAGTTGACTTACCGCATAAGAAGCAGAAACATCGATTAAGGCCCTTTCTTTATTTTTTTAATTCTTCTGAGTTTTTTTTTTAAATTAACAGATGATTTCATTATGTGTATTAAATTATACAATATTAAATTTACATAATACTTATCTGAGTATTTGTAGATATAATCAATGTATTTTAATGTAGACAAAAACAGAAACCATAAAGGACGAATTTTAAAAATCGTGTGCATTATTTAAATCGAATGAACTTTATCTTAATAAATATCAAAATTATTTTCTGCTGAATTGTATGTCTTAAAAGTAAAAAAAAATCCGCAAGGCCAATATTATATGGATATGTGTTATTATAACCGATTATCGACTGTATGTTAATAATGAGATTTTATTGTACCAATATAAATTTTTACACATTAAAACTGTAATTTTCAGGACAAGTATAATTAGGCGACCTTATCGCTTTAAAGCGTTTTATTGATTAAATAAATCAATCACTTATAGGTAAACTCATGCATTAGTACAACAGTGTTGCACAAAAAGTAATCACATGACAATGTGGAAGTTATCTTAAACTAAGCGAAGGTGAGATACTCAAAGACTAATTTATTTGATTAAGAATAGGGATAATCGATGTTAGAAAACATTGATGTTGATATCGATGTTAGCATCGACCCTCATCTATGTTCGATAAATATCGAAAGGAAAACATCGATGTTCGGAAACATCGATGTTTTTGGTAGGTAAGAAAATAATAATTTATTTTATTGTAAAGTTTAAATGTATCATTTAAATCGTTTAAAAAAAAAGTTTTCGTAGTGACAATATAATATTTTTGAGAAGACGCATAGTATTTTTTGTTTTCTATTCTATTATACACCTACTACAAATCTCCTATAATGCAAGCAGGAAATAAATTATAAAATCAGTGAAAGAAGTCGTTGTTTGTTTGTTATAACACTCACTGCACTCTGCAGTATAATCTAAAACTGACATCGAAATAATAACTGCAAGAGAAAGCGAGATATACTTATACGGAACTATGTTAGAAAAAATTGACAGAAATCTTATTTTTGTCTTAGACATAGTTTCGGTTTATTCAAAGAGCGGTATATGGGTCATATTTTGAAATATTTTTCTTATAACATCGATTTTCTGATATAATCGTATCATCGATGTGTCGATGTTTTTGAGGACTTAACATCGATGTTAAAACATCGACTTTTTTCCGCTTAACATGAATATCGATCATACCTAATTCATAACGTAGTACAATTGTAGTACTAAAACAGTTTACTACTTAACACGAGACCGGCGTAAAGTGACAGCTGTGCTGTTGCGTTTCGTGCGATGTGTACGTAGCCGGTGGCCCATGTAGGTGGGAGGAGAAAGCAGGGCAGCGCATCTGAATAGCCTCTATGCTATGGATATCTATGGGATCAGAATTGTCCCAGAGCCGATAAGAACATCATGCAACAAAGTCCCAAATATCCTTCGAGTCCATCTTTATTAAGCTAGGACTATTCCAAAGATATTTCTTCTATAAGTAGCAGCTATAATAAGAGCTACGATATCTCAGGTTACCACATAATCTATTTATAGGGAATTCTCTTCCATGTTTTTCAAAGACATGGATATAGTGGTGTAATAGGCCTGCATGGAATTATTTTAGTCTAAGGAGACTCAGTATTTCTGAGCAATCAACATTATGGGTCATTACTTTGCTTACAAACATTGTATCTAAAACAATTCAAAGTTTTTAATGTATTTGAGCCTATCGTTATAAGACCGAATTGTCTGAACTATACCTGTAGAAAAAGACTCTCATACATAGTACATACCGTTGTTTTCCCGAAAATTCTACAAGACCATATCTAATTTTCCGTATCATCAACGGCTACAAGCATCGAATAATTACTACATTATGAATAAATCGGTAAGACTTATTCTAAGTCTAGTTATTATTATTTTGATAATTAAAGTATTTTGTTAATTTTAAGTCAATCAATGTATCAAAATTGGACATTATTTAGTCGCCCTGTGGATGGGAACAGCCAATGTCGGATGTGCTCAACCCGTCTGTCTGAATTAGCAGATGGTGGCGTGGATTGGGACCATCGGACCACTCATATTCCGATGGGACGGCAAATTCGACACGACCGGTGAGAAATCAGGCGCAGGACCTACGGCTTAACGTGCTCTCCGAGGCACGGGGGTGTACCACCGCCAACTTCCTGATTCCGGACTGTTATTAGAAATTGAAAAATCCCAATAACAATTTTCGGTCCGACCCGGGATTCGAACCCGGGACGAGGTGTCTGTGTTTGAACACGCTTACCACTAGACCACGAGGCAGTCAACGGTGGTGTAGGGACTGTCCAAAGGCAGCTGAACAGTCCCCAAAGAAGAGACGTCTGGCCTTTTCACAGAGGCTAGCCTGTCGCTGGAGGAACCCTGTTGCTTATAGATTCGAGGCCCTCCAATAATAGCGGCTGAAGGCACCCGCAGGGGTTTAGTCGTTAGGTGCAACCCAACTGCCGAGCCCGACACTGTACCAGGTTGAGCCACCTGGGCGACTGGGTAGCGTACGTAAAGGTATTACCAAAAAAAAATTACAGCTAAGTATATAATAATTAACTGACACATAATTTTCAGTATAACTTCTAAGCCATAACTGTGACAAGTTTTAATTTTAACGCCAACTTACTAGAATAAATCACATATTACGAAGTCACTTAACATACTTAAAATGCAACTTACTGGAATAAATCACATATTACGAAGTCACTTATCATACTTAAAATGCAACTTACTGGAATAAATCACATATTACGAAGTCACTTATCATACTTAAAATGCAACGTTAGCCAAGAATCACTTCAATCAAGATATCAGCAGTTCGTTTATAGACATTAATGTTCTCATGCGCTAGGAGGCGAAGTAAGCTGGAGTTTGCAAAATTAACACCTGAGGGTGGATAAATACATCCCCATTGAATCAATTAAACTGATTTTCCGCATAATCATCAGCTACAAGCATCTAATTTCATAAACTTCTTGAGTTTTCTTGAGTCTAGGTATTACTATTGACTTATAATACTGTTTATCAATGGTATGGTATCATTTGTCTGATAAAATAATATTTTTTAGTCGTTTAAAGTAATAAACTTTATATTAAAACTTAATATTAGTTAATAAGACGGTCTGTGTCCACATAAATTTTACAATGGTGGTAGATATACGATGCATATGAAGTAGTTTAAAACGGTTGTACGTGTAATTTATGACGTTCAAAAAGTAATTTTTATAATTCTTTTTTGAATAAAAACATACATAATAATATAAGTATATAATTCGTGTGTCTGTACATTGAAGTATATTTACGAATTAGGGCGATAGTTAAAATAGTATTAGGACACTTTTCAATGTTTTTTAATTTTTTTGTCTGTCTGTTTGTCCGTTTGTCCGCTCGTCTGTTTTTTTGTGGTGTATAAATACTAAGATCAAAATCACAAGAAACTTTTTACAGTGGTAAAATCGCTGTCCTACGGGAAATCAGAATTTCGGCCCACTGCAAGCAAACAATAACAAATCACTTTGATTATAATATTACTACGCTACGCGAACGAAGTCGCAGGCACCAGCTAGTAATAAATATACGATGTTATGATATTATACATTGTTATTGCAATTATTTTATGACAAGTGTCGGTGGTAAAACAATATATTCAGATCAGCCAGAATCCTTAGCTTTTGCCGATATAATGATTTCTCAACATTTGGATACCCAGAGAAGCAGTTTCCAGGAAGAAGCAGGCGCAGCAGAGCGAGGGTCAACATTACCGTATCCCTTGTACATGTGTTTATTTTATCACATGACAAGGCTTTCGGTTAAGTTGACTTACCGCACAAACGAAACGTAGAAGCATCGAAGACTAGAACTTAGACTATATTGTTTACGTTATACTTGTATTATCTTTGACTATATGGACTATATGACTGTAAATTGTAATTTCTAAAATCTGTAATTTTGTAAATTCTTCCCACAAATCTTTATTTATTACATAATTATAGACTATATCTATATATTTGGAGATAATAATAATAGCAATAATAATATCTGTATATCACACTACGTTAGTTGAGCCCCGTGCTAAGCACCGTAACGACTTGTGTTACGGGTACTAGACAACAGAAATATATTTAATACGTTTTATAAATTTCAAAAATTTTATAAAGGCTGTCCCATTTGAATTCGTCACCATTTGTGCAGTAATGTTTTCGCAAGCAAAAATATATAATAATTTGAAAGCTAACAGTTTAGGGTTAGTAAAACGGAGGGTTACACGATTGAACAACGTGTCTTCATTATTGAATATTGTTCAATATGTTCAATTGTCAAGAAAAAATAAAATAAGTTTCCGTCTTGTAATCACTCGTTTCGGTGATCAATATTGGTTTTCTAAATCGTGATTTAAAACCAATAGATTTATAGTATGTATCACGCCCCACAGCACTACGGGCCAGCAACCTGGTTTCTCACCAAAGTCTTTCCAAATGAATGTGGTTCGTTTTGGAGACGAGAGTTTCAATCGCATGGGGCGGAATGGACTAAATAATCTAATATAATAAGTATGTTTACTTGTAAGATACATTGTGTTTTCATGCGATGGCGAACTTAATCTATTTTTTAAAACGTAAAAAATATTTTTTATTCCTATGATAATACCCTCCATAATAACTTAAGGCAGAAGGTTCCCTAAGTAGGGACTACATAAATTAACCGACTTGGTATTACGTGGATCTCACAGTTTTTTACGGTTGAAAATCTGAGCTGCGAGACTTTGTTTTTTTACAGAATGTTTTTGATGGCTTAATTATTTAAGAAATGATTTATAACTCAGTTCTTTCAAGTGAAAGACAGATAATAGAAATAAAAAAAAATTACGAGTATGTATTGCACTAAAGTATTGCACACCTTAAAAATTGCGTTTGGCAGATGTCTATCTCGTTTAAACAGTGTCTTCAATGTAAGAGCAGAAAAAATACGAAGTTACTTTACCTTTGAAATTACTAATGAATCATTATTGACTTTCAGAATTGTTTCAGTTGGATATCAGAGCCATTTTCATGACGACCGATGCTCATAGACATCCACATCCTACCCGGTCGTGCCGGCCCAACTCGGCTGCATGCAAGCATGCAATAGTTCAGTCTTGTCTAGTCGAATCCGAAGCCCCAATAGTTATAGCCGACTGCCGCTAGGGAAGAACCTAGTTCGGCCAGTCGCGCCTACTCCCTGTAGATTCTTCCTCGGCTCGTAACTAGAGTGCCATCTGCATAGCAGATATCTTGCATAATCTAATATTGTTAATTCATTAGACATCTGGACACCTTCTACCATAACATTAGACATGGTAAGAAGGCATACGACGTAAAATATTTACTGCACTACGACATTAGGGCATGAGATGAAACGGGTAGGTAATCATGTGCGATTTTTACATAATGACTTTGCTGTTTTAGTTGCCATGAAAATAATAACACACTGCTATTTTACTGTAAAACTAGCAATGTATGTTGAAAAATCGATATTAGTGGTTACTGTCTACTTTAATTTTTTTATTATCACTAAAACAAAATTATTTTTTAAATTTCATTTCTTCTAATTTCTGCAATTATTATCAACAGTCATATATATATATATGTGTGTGTGTGTGTGTGTGTGTGTGTGATACATTGTTTTGAGACGAGAGTTTCAATAACTAAACGAGCGAACATAATAATTGATGACAAACAAAGAATACATAATAATAAATTATATACATTATAAAATTTCAAAACGTAGTTGTACCACGAGGGTGAGTTCAAACAAATTATGAACAGTCTAGAATCACTTAATACATTTAATAGATTCTGGACTATTCATCGTAATCTTTATCTGAATTTACCAATATTTTGATTCAGCTAGAGAAGATAAGAGGAGAAAGAAAAAGTGAAGAAGTGAACGAAGCAAAGCAAAAGTTGACACAGTTAACAGTGCTATGATTATATGTATAAGTTGTCTCATATGATCCTGCCCTGTTAACTGATTTAATTTTTGCATAAGCAACAGCCATCGTGCATCGATTACATTTTTAAAGTCTTTTAATAATTTTGTGTTATATTATACAACATGATTTCAATGAGACTCATTTTCCACATCGTCGAGGGCTACAAGTATTGAATATCACCGATTTGTTTTCGACAGGTATCGATGGGAAAAAAT
>LUGF01051872.1:354396-369876 GCA_001625245.1 Calycopis cecrops | reverse complement strand
AATATATACGATCCAATTTACCGCAACCGCTGGTGGAGTTGCTGTTACTGTATGTCTGAAGTCACCAAAAAGAATGCTCGTTTTCCCCCCTCGCACTATAAAAACCCCGCACGAAACAATTTCGCTTCACGACTGTATCATGAGAGTAAGAGTTCCTTCCGCCGGATTTGGCTACTTTTTTAATGGAGCACTAACTCTTACAAAAAAGGATTTAGTTTCACGAACAAAACAATACCCTTTGATTTTTTTGTACAAGTGTAATTATGTATCCTATGAATTCTTTCTAAGGTCTATGAATCGATATCATCAAATCTTATTTGATATTAAACTTTATTTAAGCATCAAATACATTGTGTCAATAAATGACGTTTGTCACACATTATATTAGTTTGCACATTTTCCGCATGTCTGAGAAGTGGCGCTCAAATATTAAAAACTCTGATATTGTAGTGGACGGGGCTAAAATTTCATTTTCTCAAGGACATTGACGATACTCAGCGCCTTAATAATTTATACAAAACTAGCTGTGCTCCGCGGTATTACCTGCGTAAGTTTCCATCCCGTGTCGTGAAGAAAAATAGATGTTGAACGATTCTCAGTTGGTGCCAATTTCATTACCTCTAACGCCCATAGACATCCGCATAAAGGCTATACAATCATAATTTAATAAATTTACTTACTTTATTAAAAGTTTGTGCAAATTGGTCCGGTACAACCGGGGAGGTACCTCTCGCTTACACGAGACTGGCGTAAAGCGATAGCTGTGCTGTCGCGTTTCGTGCGGTATGTAAGTAGCCTGTGGCCCATGGAGGTGGGAGGAAAAAGAAGGGCGGCACATCTGTATTGCCTCTATGCGGATGTCTATGGGCGTCGGTAGGAATGAAAATGTTCCTTCTCGTTTGCCCCTATACCAGAAAAAACATTGTTTGTTTTGTTATAGTATAAGAGGGCAAACGAGGAGTTTGGACTTAGATAGCTTACTATTCTTATTTTACTATGACAATATTATATACCTAATAAAGTACGGTTGACAGCCCTTTTTGTTTTTTTTTTGGTAACGTAGGGGAATACCTTTACGCACGCTACCCAGGAGCCCGGGTGGCTCAACCTGGTACAACCCAGTTGTACAGTGTAACCCAGTTGTCGAGCCCGACACTGGTCGGGCTCGACAACTGGGTTGCCACTACCGACTAAACCCCTGCGTGTGTCTTCAGCCGCTATAATTGGAGGGCCCCGGATTTAAAAGCAACAGGGCGCCTCCAACGACAGGCTGGCCTCGGTAAACAGACCAGGCTCCTCCTCCTTGGGGACTGTCTGGCTGCCTTAGAACAGTCCCTACTCCACGTCGGAACCGCGCAATGATGACCCCATCCTAGCCAATGCTGCAACGGAGCACACCACGCAGGTCGTCCTAATCCACGCCGCTTTCTGCTGATTCAGAGGGACGAGTGGAGGATCGGCATTGACTGGTCCCACGGTTGGCAGCCCTAGGTTGGCCGAGGTTGGCCCAACGTGTAAACGTAGCATAAAGACCTCTTGAACGCATTACGCATCGGTAAGCTTCAGTAGGACATTTCAGTATTTTAATGAGTCGACTAAACATAGATCTGACAGGAGATTTTCTACTGAGAAAGCCTTACGAATCTATGCCATCAATCAACAAATTTTCAACCAAAAAGAAATAGTGCTAGAACGTTTTCATTAGTGATATAACAATCGATAAAATAATTACACAAGATAGATTGTACTAGAAAAAACGACAGTATACGAGAGTGAATCAAAAAGTACTTAGAATGAATACAAAAAAAAATAAAATTTTCAAACAAAAATATTTTATTTTTCTACGTAATCTCCTTCTAATCTTTAATAGGGAATAAGCATGTATTTTTTTATATTTTTAAATGATAATTTACATAATTACATTAATGTAAAAAAAATATCAGCGGTGAAAAAACAATATTAAGTTCAAAAAAAATGTTTCAAATTAGTAGGCCGATAACAGCTTTTTAAACGATCGCCATTTTGCCGCGCTGACATGACGTCACGCATCATAACAACCACCAATGGCAATGCTCCAATGCTCGTGAACAATGATGTTATTTATGAACTTTGACGTCACAATTCGTTCCGACCAATGGCGTGCGTTTCACCTAATTCAATCTTCCCGCATAATTTTTGCACTTTTCAATAATTATTTTCTGATTGAAAACAAAATTATACAAAAAAATATTAATACGTACGCATATCTACAGGAAAAGACTTAACATATAAAAAAAAATTATCATTATTTGAATCATACGCATATTCCCTATTCACTTAGAATACCGCATCTTCAACTTTCTTATTCCTTCCGCAAAAAAAAAACATTTTCTCGACTATTAAAAAACTCCTCTACGGCAGTCATAACCGCGTCATCATCGTCAAATTTAGTTTCACGAATATGCTCCTTTAATTTTGGAAATAAGTGAAAATCACTCGGGGCTAAGTCAGGAGAATATGGTGGGTGATCAAGGACTTCGAAGCCAGCACTGCGATTTGCGGTGAGCGCAACTTCCGAACGATGAGGTGGAGCGTTATCCTGGAGAAAGAACACGCCCAATGACAATTTCCCACGACGTTTTTCTTTAATCGCTTCACGTAATTTCGGGATTAAGTTTGCATAATAGGATCCAGTTATCGTTTGCCCTTTTGGCAAGTATTCAATAAAAATAATTCCTTCACTATCCCAGAATACCGAGGCCATAACTTTGCCAGCGGAAGGAGAAACTCGAAATTTCTTCACGGGTCACCACCCGATGGTCGTTTCCAAGACATGCTTTGTCTTTTCATTTCCGGGTCGAAATGGTGGACCCATGTTTCGTCCATGGTTACAACACGACGGCAAAATTGATCTGAATCACGTTGGAACATTTCGAGATTACGCTTAGAAATATCCAAACGTCGATTTTTGTTTTCTTCGGTTAACATTCGTGGCACCCATCTTGCTGACAATTTTTTGAACCCCAGTGAATCGGTTAAAATTGACTGAATGCTACCAAAACGTTATCTTAAGGATCTTAGCTAAATGTTTTATTATAATTCTTCTGTCGTGTAAAACTAATTTTTTCACTTTTTTGGCATTTTCTTCGGTGATGGAGGTTGAAGGGAAGGAAGGTAACTCGTTTTTCTCCATAGTTTCGTTTTTTTATCAGAACTCTCAACAATAAAATTAATATTTTGCGAAAGATCTGTCGAAAACAATTGAAAGTCTGGATCACAGAGCAAAGTAATATACTAGAAAGTCTGGAAAAATATTATGTAATTGTCAATCTTTAAAAAAAATATCGAACTGCCTCCAAAAAGGTTAAATACATATAAGTTTCTAAGAACTTTTTGATTCACCCTGGTATATTAAAATAATATTATACTTTCTGATGTAAGCATGACTGGTGGGTAGCCGAAAGAGTTGAAGTACAGTAGTTGCACCGTTGAACGCAGAATGTTGCTGGACCTGCACAGTATATAAAATGCAGGGCAGTACGGTGGACCTCGTCGTTGTGTATTTGAGTATAAAGTTGTTCGCTGCTGGTCAAGCGTACGTGGCCTTAAGTAGGGTCACATCGATAGAAGGCCCCCTCATAGAAGAATTAGACTGATCGATAAAAAACTGGGGTGCCAGTCAGCCATCCCAGCCCATGTAATAATATACATTAGTAATAGAGTTAATAAAGTGAGAAGTCTAGCTAAAACTAAAATATATAAAATAAATTTATTAATATAAAAAAATACGTTTTTAATAGTAACGTAGGTGTATATTGTATTTTAAGTTACTTATATAAAATTGGTTAATGCGGTTATATGCCTGATATAAATAGGTACCAAAATATGGTAAGTAAATTGATTAAAATAAATTCTTACCCAAAACCTTAGCGAAGAAAAACATCTCGAAATATGTCCGTTAGAATAGTAACATGAAGCTGGTAGACCGTTATATAGCCAATCATTAATTATAATATAATTGGTTGCCATGTTGAGATTATAAAACATTAAACGAATTTGTAGTTGCAATACACATCCGCGATAAACAAAACGATAAAAAAAGAGAAGCGGAATTCCTTTTAAAAGAATGTAATAATAATAAAAACCGGCCAAGTGCGATTCGGACTGGCGCACGAAGGGTTTCGTACTCTCATTACCATTATAGCCCGTTGCCTAGCAACCACCTCGTGCTCGCGCCACCACAACGTCACAACCGGCGCGGCACTCGCGCCACGTTTAGATGCTCGGTTTATATTTTCATTTTGTATTTTTTTATGTATTAGCTATTTATTTTTATAGTCAATATTCAAGCATCTACCTGCTTATTAACTCCTAAGTGGTATTCGATTCAAGTAGGGAGTACCGAGCGCGGCTAAACGGCTTGACCAATTGGGTTGAAATTTTGTATGCGTTTTTCTATTGTTTCAAAGACACAAATATATTATCTGTCACTATATGACTGTATAGTTCTGTGTGACTGTATAGTTAGATCTTTAAAATTACGTAATTAATTTAATAGTGATCCGGCGAAGTAGGTACGAAATCTGATAACTAAATAACAAATGACTTATGTCATCGTAACTAAGGTAAACAATTTATATAGAATTTTTAACACTTGCAAAAGATCTTTAAAAGAGTAGACAGAAAAAAATGAATAGACCACAGGATTAGACTACGGGTTTTGGGTCACTGAGCAAGACAAAAAATAAAGGTGCCTGTCACCTAAGGGTTATCACTTCAATTATTTTACCCCACATCATGGCAAAAATGTACCTACTCGTACAAATCGTTGCGACACTAGGGCCAATAAAAACATTTTATATTTATATTTCTTTATTATGGTGCATTGGGGTAATTCCGATATAAATTTCGATGAGATGACTAGAGGTCTGTGATTCTGTTGATTTTTTAAATTTGTTTTATGTTTCCTGCCACTATTATTTTTTGTTTGTTTACTTAAGAAAGCGACTAAGTAATTGTTGTTGTTTTTAGAATTTTAATCATGTTATTGGATACTTCAAATTAAACTTTTAAACTAAGGGTAATATTTTTCTTAAATAAGTTTAATTGCGAACTATCTTGAGGTAATTCCGTAACTATAACATAATTGATATTTATGAACTTTGATTGTAGGTTTAAATTTCTTTTTCTATCATAAATACCCCTGAAAGATATTATCATTCATTTAGTTATAGGTTTCGCTAAAATTGAACATTAACTAGTTCGGAATTACCCCAAAAAATACCACTGGTTCTTAACATTTTAGATTTATAAAAAAGGGTGGAGGCATATTCATATTTCACCGCCGTATGTGATACATAAATATTGTTTCCCATCCACTCAGCTCTGCCTAAATTGAAACACATTTTAAAAAGGATAAGTTGAAACCTATTCTTATTTCTACATACCTTAATAATCATGTCTATACAACGTTCCTGGAATATATTCCAGGGAAAATGAATAGGATTTCTCCAGCAGTGTTAATCGATCAACATGTAGCTATGTTTATATAACACACTTTATTACTTAATTAACTTAATATCAACCGATGCAATAGAATTAGCATTTATTGCTTATTAAATTAATGGATTAAATAAAACTCCAAGCAACCAATTGCCATTAATTCATGATTTTGCAAAAGGTACTAAGACAATATTTTATAAGATGTGGATTTTTTTTATGCAGCTGAATTGGGCCTGCACCACCGGGTAGATACCAATAGCTCATAATGTGATACCGACATAAAGTGATGACCATGCCATTGTTTTGTGCAGTTTGCGATCGATCCTAATATTCTTAGTTGTAAGACTACTTGTGTTTAGAAGAATTTAGGTGGGTACTGAATGAATAAATATCGTCCTAGCCGATTTCGGCTACGGCGGCCGTCTATATAATCATGCCATCTGCGCAGGACATATTATAGTGAAGTGTACGCGCTAACACAAGTGCACTCTCTATTCCCTCATTCTCATATTGGTGAGAAATCAGGCGCAGGACCTACGGCTTAACGTGCTCTCCGAGGCACGGGGGTGTAACACCGCCAACTTCCTGACTCCGGACTGTTATTAGAAATTGAAAAATCCCAATAACAATTTTCGGTCAGACCCGGGATTCGAACCCGGGACCTCACGTCTGTGGTTGAACACGCTTATCACTAGACCATGAGGCTGTCAGGTAGGTGCGGACTACCGTACTACCGTCCTAGTAATATTATGAATGTGAAAGTTTGTATGATTGTTTGTTTGTTACTTCTTCACGCAAAAAATACTAAACCGATTTTTATGAAAATTGGCACACACATAAAGAGTAACTTAGATTAACACATAGGATAGTTTGTATCACGAAAAAATGTTCCTAATATGGGATGCCATGGGATGATTTTCTATTTACCACGGGATCGAAATTTAGACTGGTCAACCGCGGGGCGCAGCTAGTAGTAGATAATTATATGGGCGAGTACCTGGGGTATCTTTGTTAAATAAAAGTCACTTTAACACAATAACCTATTTATTGTTTTTATATACACTATGTATGCCCAATTAATAAACACTTTATAATAGTCTTTACTTAACAACACAACGGAATAACTAGTATAATGTAATTTACATCGAGAGCATAAGTACGCGGTATGATTAGGTAGCATACTCTTGCATACACTGACTCGGTCGCGTATGTCGCGATGACGTAGCGAGTGCATGATCTAGTTAGCCGGTGGTCTATGCATCAGCGGCGAACGATTTAATTACGCACGGTAAGTATATTGTACATGTTTTATTTATTCACTTAGTTAGATATTTTATTTTATTTATATAAATTTATACAAATATTCACTAAGCTTAATATACAATAGGCTTACTATTGGATCAAGATGAAATCTGAGGAAGATTGCCAGAAAACAGCCATTACAACTCCATTCGGCTTGTTCGAATTCACAAATGATGAAAACGACATTAGGACTACGAAATGCAGCGCAAACATTCCAGCGCTTCATTAACCAAGTTATCGCGGGACTAGAATACTTTACCTTTGCGAGCTGTTATAAACAATATAATATTTGACAGATAATATATTTCTGTCAAATGCCTTTTTAAAAAAGAAACTTTATTGGAATTAACTTAATTTATTAACTTAAGGACCCTATTTTGGGAGGCAGGTGTCACGCGCGGATGATGGATCTAGACTGACTGAAGTGTCCAAGCCACTCTATCTAGTGTGCGGGATATTGAGGATGTCGGCGTTATTATATTACAAAGATTGTACATAACAGCCTACGGGGTTAGAAGTAAACTTACCCCTAAAAGGGTTAAGTTTATGTAAAGGTTCGGATTTTCGTCATTGGAACTGGTGCTCCAGAAGGATCGGCAGCAACTTCTGACAGTTCGACTTCTGTAGGATTTTGAATGTTAAAATTATTATTTCTTTGTTTGGAAATGTGCAGATGCCTCTTTACAATAAGCTTATAAACAAAATATAAAATTGTAATTAAAATTAAGACAAATACAATGATTGTAGTATAAGAATAATATTTTCCATACGGAACAATATCCGTTTTTTCTATAATTTTGTCTAGGTCTTTATTAATATCAGTTTTTACATGTTGTATTGAGGTCATAGTGTCGAGATTAGTGTTAGTTAAGTTTAAAAAGGAAATATGACGTATTTTAGTACTATGTAATGTTTCTACGTTACAACAAGAGCTGTTAATTAAATTAAAGTCATTTGTGTTGGTTGAATTTTAATTGTGTTTAGGTATTTTGGCACTAATCTCGAGTCTTTATGAAAACCTGTACAGTTTATTGGTAACGTTAAAATACCTATACCGGATATTATTATTTCGGTGGTGGGCTTATTCAAACAGTCTATGGAAAGTTTAGATGGGTCTATGACTACAAAAATCCACTTCTTGTTAGATAGCGGTTGCCAAATATCTAAATGACTTCTAATGAATTTAGTTTGACATATATGCGGTACAGTATTGTAAGCTTTAGAGATTATCTCCGACTCGCAGGTCGGATTTTTAAAGCTAGAATAAACAAATAAATCACTACAAATATACTCTTAAGATTATTATTTTACATTTAGAAAGCAAGTTAAACATGGTGTAATATTATCTATCTCTAGTTATGGCTATGTATTTATTTGATGGTATTATAGTTGTATATATATTTTGGTCTATCATTACAGGATGTGGGATACTATGATACATATAATAACAGCCAGTGCCCACTAATGGAATTCTTAGTACAAAAATTATTCTGTGAATGTCTCTTGTCTCGGGGTTATTAGTGAGCGATACATAATGTTGGCTTTACTGAACATAATTCCATTTATTAAGTCTTCGATCCTAAACGACAATGTTAATAGGGTGCGTTCCAAAATAGTCATGACTTCTAATAATTTACATGTTATTAATAATTGGTCGGTGATATTATTTAATGATATGGTTAAAATATCCGCGCCGGACTCGTGGTCACACCAAATTGTCACACCAGTGTGACAAACAGGATTTTTTTTCTTGTTTGTCACACCAGTAATATTTTCAATAGCGCTATTCAAATGTTGTTCGTGAATATTCATTTTGTTAACAGTTTCTTTTACTTAATGTATGAAGCGTTGAGGTGGTGACAATAATATTTTGTTTAACTAAGTTTGCCAGTTGATATTGATCTTTATCTATGAGTTGAATGGCGTTGCTGTAGCCGATGGCATCATTCTTATCCATGGTCCCAAATATATGCTTAAATACTGTGCCAACCCCGGCAAACCAGACCTAGATTCAATTAAATGTGAGACAGAATCAAAGTCTCGGAGTATGTCCTGATACCTGATCGACAATGGTTGTAGTAAGTTGATACATTCGCTGTCGGAGTACAATTAGCTTTGTCTGCATAAATACTTAGAGCTGCCTATTTTTTTCAATTTATTTCAAGTTATTTGTTGAATATGAGAAATGTCTATTGGAATAATTACATTGAGATATCCGTTCACTGATTTAAGGGATCCAACGGGGTCAAAATATATACCTGTCGTATTAGATGAAGTTGAAGTCAATGAAGTCCTGTGTGGAAGACAGAGAACCATAAATTATTTTTTTTTGTTTATTATATTGCTTATATACTAATCTATTTTATGCTTTAACTCTTTATATCTTAAATTTATTAAACTAATCTAACTATATTATTTATAACTAATGTTTAGGTTTAGCAAGTACATAAAACTTGTAATTGACGTAGTGGAATTTCTATAATATGTGTAATTACTTCTTAACTATAGCTATTAATTTATAGAATATATCTATATATATAAAACTCAAAGGTCACATAGCCATCTGTCAACGCACAGCCCAAACTGGACGGATCGGTCTGAAATTTTGCATGCAAGTAGATATTATGACATAGGCGTCCGCTAAGAAAGGGTAAGCGAAGGTTTTTAAAAAATTCATCCCCTAAGGGGGTGAAATAGGGTGTTGAAATTTATAACGGTTTTTTAGAAATTAAGCGCGGGTGAAACCGCGGGGCACAGCTAGTGGATATGTACGGTACGGTATGTACGGTTCGATATGAACCATGTTCAGGCTATAGGTACACTGGAATTTTTATAATGTAGTAAAATAAAAAACCATATTGCTTCCGTGGTGTTCATATAAATATTATGTCAAAAAAGAAAAAAACGAAACAAATTCGCACAAAGTCATTCTGTCATGTGCTATTCAAAAAGAAAAAGAAAAGAGAAAAGAGGCGCGTAAACAGTAAAGGAACAGCAGGCAAAAGCTTTTATACAGGATTCTCCGGTTTTTCACCGGATTTATTCGGCAGGATAATGTTCAATTTATTTCACAGATGCACATACACTTAGAAACTGGTTACAAGCAAGTTCGTATTTTGGCACTTTTTGATTCCGTGAAAATAGTTTATAGTTAAATTTTCGGTCATGAACGGAGACGTATCAGAGATACCTTTTATTGTCGGTATCCCACCGCTGCCACCAATTTGTTATAAGGGTTTTGTCAAAGGCCATTTAAAAAAAGAAAGTTTATTGGAATTAACTTAATTTATTAACTTAAAGACCTTATTTTGGGAGGCAGGTGTCACGCGCGGATGATGGATCTAGACTGATTGAAGTGTCCAAGCCACTCTATCTAGTGTGCGGAATATTGAGGATGTCGGCGTTATTATATACAAAGATATAGGTTATTATATATAACAGTACGTCGACAACATGCTCAGCTTCTCAGAGTCACCAGCACAACACAAAGAACACTTAGATAAAGTATTTCAACGAATAAACTATAGAAGAACTGCGATGATTTTTAGGTACGCTAAATTTTTATCGCGTCTGTCTACCACATCAAGCTGACAAGCAAATGCCATTAAAAAAAGCTCCTTCATAACGCTAAAAAGAAAGATAAAACACGATCAGTTGGACGCCGCAGTTAACAGAAGTTTTTGAAGAATGTCGTGATAGCATCAGACAAGCAGCGATACTCTCTCATCCAATACTGGGCGCTGAACTGGCGATAATGAGCGACGCATCGGACTTCAGCATGGGAGCTGTTCTACAACAAAGAAACTAAAATGTATAGCAACCACCCGCATTCTACTCGAAGAGCCTTAGTGATACACAAAAAAGATACAGTACATGACCGCGAACTTTTAGCGATATATACTGCTATTAAACACTTCAGAAAGTAAATAGAAGGCATGAACGTGACGGTATATACTGACCACAAACCTCTAACTTATGCGCTAACTAAGCATCACCAAGCAAGAACGACACACCGCGTAGAGAGAGACAGCTACACTTCGTAAGTCAATTTTGCAACAAGATAAAATACATCAATGGACTGAAAAACACTGTAGCCGACGCGTTATCACGAATAGAAGAAATACAATTACAATCTACAATAGACTTCCTTCAACTTTCCGAACAACAAAAATGCGAAGATGAATTACAACAACTGAAAATGAAGAAAAAGATTTAAAATTCGCTGAACGCACTACCGGGGTTGCCGCTACCAATCACGTGTGAAATTTCATTAAACTCGCCACGTCCATACATACCTACAGCGTACTGAAAATCAACATTCGTGTCACAACATCATCCATCCTGGCATCCGTCAAACAAGAAAAATGATGACAGAGAAATACTTTTGGCCCAGTATTAACAACGATTTATCTGAATGGGCACGAAACTGCATGAAGTGTCACTGTCAGCGAAGCACAATACAGCGGCACACTCACACACCGCTCGGACAGTTCGAAAACAACGCAAGATTCGAACACATACACATCGATATAGTTGGCCCGCTTCCACCAATGCAATGTGAGGAAATAGATACCTACTTACAATCATTGACAGACACACGAAATGGCCCGAAGCTATCCCTCCATGCGAATAACTGCAAAGAACGTAGCACAAGCGCTATTTGAAACATGGATATCGCGCTTTGGTTGTCCACTACGTATAACAACAGATCAAAGCCGTCAATTTGAATCAGCGTTATTTCAATTACTCATGAGAAGATCGAGAGTACAATGAACTAGAACTACTGCTTTTCACCCTCAATGAAACGGTCAAAAACTCTTACACCGAGTAATTAAGACCACTCTTATAGCAAGAGGGAACAGTAACGATGGGGCGAACGATATAGCAACAGTTCTTCTCGGCATACGAGCTGCAATTCACAGTGACACAGGCTACACACCTGCAATGATGACATACGGCAACAACATCCGCTTACGGGGGACTTCTTCGTACCTACAACGTCGAATGAGGACCCAGCAAGCTTCACACATAAACCGATGAACACCATGGCTACATTTTCACCGACTAACAACAGAACAAGACAACAACGAACGCCATTCATTCACAAGGAACTATCAACTTGTTCACACGTATTCCTACTACGACGCGATACACTCAAGCCTTTGACGCCGCCATACAACGGCCCGTACAAATTACTAGAACGTTATGAAAAGTATTACAAAAGACAATTAAAAAACAGAAACTGTCGTCTCATTGGATCGTCTAAAACCTACCTTCGAATGTACTTGCGATTGCTGGTATTTTACAAATAACCCTGTATATTTTCGATATTTAGAAATACAGCACACATCATTTGAACAATTTTGCAAGTAACTGTCCATTTAGATCTTATTTTATCGAAGCTATATTTGTAGCCTAATACTGGGAAAATAGTCAACAAAGCTTTTATTTTCGAAACCACCACACAATAAAAACACCACAAAATAAAAAGGTCAAAACAAACAGCATCGTGCCAAATCAACAATTTATTTATATAGCAGAATTAAATGAAAATTTTATAATGTAAGTTTCTTAATTAAAGAAGTCATTCGTTGTTTTTTTACCATCATTATTAGTCAGTAGTGCGAACAACTTACGCCATCTATTTAATTTCTGTTCCAATCCACGATGCTTTTTTTTCAATCTTGATAAGTCTCCTATACTTTTATAATTATTTTCGTTCCTTATGAAGTTGGCCAGTTTCTCTGACTGAGGCACATGGTGATAATTTAATTCAGGGTGCATGAAGACGTTACTATGGAGGGCAGGGTCGGTATCTACTGTGGTATCTACCGGCATTGGCTGCAAGTTCACATAATGTACTGCTGTTACCAAAACTGTAAGAAAGAATAGAGTAATAAAATATATATACATACAGGTATACCTATACAGGGTAATTTTTTGGTCACCGGGCGAATTTTCAAGTTTGGTTCAGAATCAATAAATAATACATTCGATTTATAAAATAAAAAAGGATAAAAAAAACAATTAGATAAAATTACTTTGTCCCATGTTATAAACATATTTCTTGGTCACCATGTGGCATAAGTCGTGAATGTTGCTCGGCCGGCGTCACTGACCTTGAAGTCGATACATTTCGCGTACGAACAGCACTCGATGTATTTTTAAGGACCATTTCTAATCGATTTTTATTTAACAAAATATTACAGTTAAGTTAAGACGATAAAATTTAAAACAAATCCTTGGAATGATGATTACTTCTTTATTTTAAAATTTTGCCGGTGACCAAACACTAACCCTGTATTAAATAATAATTTATTAAAATATATTTGTATGATTGTGCGACCCTAGATAGATACGATACCCTAATGAAATGAATGAAGCAAATGCAACGAATAAAACGAATGAGTTGAATGGATGAGACGGATGAGAAGGATGATAGGAATGAGACGGGTTAGACGGATAAGACGGATGAGAAGGATGAGAGGGATGAGATGAATGAAATCAATGAAATGAATTCCATCAATCATTCATGAAATGAATAACATGATAATATCTGTGAACACACTACGTTAGTCTAGAATCCCGTGGTAAGTACCATAAGGACTTGTGTTACTGGTACTAGAAAACGGAAATGTATTTAATATGTTTTAATAAATTTAATAAATTTTATATGTTTAAGATTTTTATTATAGAAACACATATAGGTAATACATAGATAAACATCCATGACCTAAGCGGGATTAGAACCCGCGACCCCTGGTACAAACAACATGCTCTGCTTATCCGAGCTCTGTACCTACCACTGCGCCAGCCGGTCGACGAAATGAATGAAATGAAATAAAAATGACAGATGAGTAAAGTTCGCAACTAAATCTGTTCGGGTATTTTATGTAATGCACGGTCATATAAACAAACAGACAAAAAATCCTACTACTTAGAATAGTATAAAAGTAAAAAGAAAACCAATGTTAGTTACTAGTCCCCTTTTCTATTCGGGTCTCATTATTTATTAGGATATTATTTTTGAACGACTTCAAAACGTTCTTAATAAATTTTTTTCGGATGTTAGTAGTAAGTTATACTGTCATATTGTCAGTAGTGGATCGAATTCAATTTTTTTTTGTTGTGAGGAGGATAAGGTGGTGGTTCCATTATAAGCAAATAATGATCTGATGTCGGATTTCGGAAAAATCAAGGGCAAGCCTCAAAAATTATATTTTATTGATAAACCTCATTAAACACTTCATATATTGTCTATTTTTATTTAGTTGTCGAATAAATATTATTTACAGAAAAAGTCGTAAATGGTATACTGATATTTTATTAAATAATTTATTTATTATCGTATTAGGAATTATAAATATTTATATGATTTCAGTTGTTAAACATGCCCAATAGACTTGACCGGAAATGAGACACCAGGATGGCATCACATTCAAAGACCTCTTGAACGCGTTACGCATCGGTAAGCTTCAGTAGAACATTTCAGTATTGTAATGAGTTGACTAAACATGCAACCAACTGGAGATTTTCTATTGAGATATTGAGATTCCACTAATCAACAAGCCTTCAATCATAAAAAATAGTGCTAGAACATTTTCATTAGTGATAACAATCAATAAAATAATTACACAAGATATATTGTACTCGAAAAAATGACAATATAGATTTAAATAATGATGATCTCTCTCTGATGTAAACAAGTCTGGTGGGTTGCCTAAAGAGTTATAATCACCAGATTTAACCGAAGTCTGTGCAATTTCCAGCGAAGTACAGTAGTTTCACCGTTGAACGCAGAATGTTAACGCTTAAGTAGGGTCACATCGATACAAGGCTCCCTCATAGAAGAATTACACTGATCGATAATAAACTGGGTTGCCAGTCAGCCAGCCCAGCTCATATAATAATATACATAATAGAATTAATAAAGCGAATAGATTAAAAAATATATCTAGCTAAAACTAAAATATGTAAAATAAATTTATTAATATAAAAATAAATTTACGTAAACGTTCTTACCTAAAACTTTAGCGAAGAAAAGCATCTCGAAATATGGCCGTTAGTATAGTAACATAATACTGGTAGACCGTTATATAATCAATCAATAATTAGAATATAATTGGGTGCGATGTTGAGATTATAAAACATTAAACGGATTTGTAGTTGCATTACACATCCGCGATAAACAAAACCGGCCAAGTGCGATTCGGACTGGCGCACGAAGGGTTTCGTTCACTCATTACCATTATAGCCCGTTGCCTAGCAACCACCTCGTACTCGCGCCACCACAACGTCACAACGGGCGCGGCACTCGCGCGCCACGTTTAGATGCTCAGTTTATATTTTCATTTTGTATTTTTTATGTATTAACTATTTATTTTTAGAGTCAATATTCAAGTTTCTACCTACTTACAAACTCGTAAGTGGTAGTCGATTTAAGTCCTTCCGGACCCAAGGCACAACTACTGTGCTCAACTGGTTGTGCCGTAAGTACTTTTGATTCCCTCCGACACAACTAATTGGTCCATTCCGGAAAAAAAATGTACCCATGACCCAACTGACGAAAACTCGAATCCCTGGTT
Organism: Calycopis cecrops; assembly: GCA_001625245.1. Classification (NCBI taxonomy): domain Eukaryota; kingdom Metazoa; phylum Arthropoda; class Insecta; order Lepidoptera; family Lycaenidae; genus Calycopis; species Calycopis cecrops. The sequence continues at coordinate 354,508 of LUGF01051872.1, read as the reverse complement.
GTGCCGTGGGTACTTTTAGAGACACAACTGATTTGATTGGTTGGGAAAAAATGTACCTATGGCCCAACTGCCGTATGGTCCCGATTTGATAATAAACAACCCCCTCTCATCC
>LUGF01051872.1:321899-349198 GCA_001625245.1 Calycopis cecrops | reverse complement strand
CCGGCGCGGCACTCGCACCGCGTTTAGATGCTCGGGTTATATTTTCATTTTGTGATTTTTTATGTATTAGCTATTTATTTTATAGTCAATATTCAAGTTTCTACCTGTTTATTACGAGCAAGTAAAAATTACTTAAAAATAATTTGGTTTTTATAGCGTTAGAACTTAGACGCGGTTGAACCCGGTTCAAGTAGGTACTGCCGACCGTTGCTATTTAAATGGGTATTATAATTTTTATAAAAGCTGCTATGACTTTACGTAGTTTTTTAACTTTACTTTAAATTTTATTAAAAAAGTAATTTTTAATGTTAATAACATTATTTTCTCAACCTCATTATTTTTTAAAGACGTATTCAACTATACCTCACACGATGGTCAATGGGCAAGAAAAAATAATACTCCCATTTTTCTGGTATGGGAGCTACTCCAAAAAAAATCCTTTTAAGATTCTTTCTCTCACATTTTTGTCATGATTTATTTACATACTCATACCAAATTACAGCTTTCTAGTACTTGTAGACTCTGAGTAAAACAGCGGACAGACGGCACTTTAAGGGTTCTTCGTTTACTACAAAACCCTAACTGCAGTACAGGTATAATATAAGATTTGTGTCTGTATCATATTATTATATTTTGTTTTTGTATAATTTTTACCCAGTCAGGAATTTGGGGGAGCGACACTCTTATGTCTCGGGGAGCATGGTTCTGAGTTCACGGTTACATAGGTACAGGGTATAATGATTAATCTGCCGCATAAATCTTACAAGAACAAAAATATCTAATGTTATGACGGTTTTCCGAGACAGAGAATAAAGTTTCTCTATCTACGGATTTCAGTTCACAAACTATGTAAGGGGTCTTCCAATAAGGACGGTTAGATTTTGACAACTTATGGCGGCCATATGTTTATTTTAATTTTAGTCAAAATATTCTCTTTTATTCAGTCACTAACTCTTTTATTCAGTCACTAACATAGACAGATTCCTCTGTCTACGGTCACTAAAGATGTCACGGTCATTATGACAAGTTACAGCGTCGAACAATATGTGCAAATGATTTAAACTTGAAAAAATATTAAATAAAAAAATATTAAAACTAATAACAAAATGGGTATTCTCTAGTAGCAACCATTTTGTAGCAGTTGGAAGTTAGGAATGTAAATAAGCAAAATTGCTGGATGTGGAACGTCACCAATGCATCCAAATAAAGTTACTATTTGGTGTGGATGCGTCGTCGGTCCGTACTTCTTCGAAAATGACAGGAAGATCGCTGTCGGTCGATGTCATCACCTTTTTGTGGGCCTGAATTGGATTTTATGGACACTGAAGTCATATGGTTTCAACGAGATGGCACTACATACCACACAGCTCACGACACAATCGATATTCTGCACGAGCAATTTCATGCAATGATTATCTGGCGCCGCACAGTGGATCGAAAATGCACACGGTTATAGTACTAATTATTTGTTATTTTTTGACATACTTCATATTACGGTATCAGCTGCGATTTTTTTTTTAATCGGGAATTTTTTTTTTTTTCATTGTCAGAACTAATTTAATACCACGGAATAGTAATTAGCATGCTTATTTGCGCTTCATATGATAACAATCAAGCGTATAATGCGCGATAATTAACTTTACTATTGAAATTAAAATTGAAAAAAATTGAATTTACTAATTAGGTAATGTGCGGTAATGATAAGCACATTAGGGTACCTATTCAATTCAATTCAATTCAATTCAATTCAATTCAATTCAATTGTTTTATTTGCATAAATATGTGTACAAAATAAGGTATTACATACATCAGGTGGTTTCCAACATATTCTGCCTTTTCGGCGTGCAAATGTCTTATAACTAACATTGATCTATATTTAATCTAAAGTTTATCCTACAACAATATAATATTCTACTTAACGATATAACAATTTATTTCAACTGCAAGTAATACTTACAATGACATATGTAATGTAAATTAAAGAACTTTCATATTGCATATATTGTTATGATATATATTTCAATTCAAAATTAGTCATATCATCTAATTAGTCTTACTAAATAACAATAATCTGTATATTAGAATGTCATATAAAATCAATAATTATTATTAAATTAGTAAATTAAAGTAGGTATGTGTAATTCTAATAAATTTTACAATTTGTCATTCAAAAATTCATTAATGTTATAATATAATTTATCAAGTAATAATTGAAATAAATATCTTTTAAAAGAAGCAAGCGTCATATTATAACTGCTTGTAGGTATATGGTTATAAATCCGTATGGCAGAACAGTACACATTTTTCCCAAACAAAGCTAACCGTTGTTTAGGTACATAAAGTTTATTTTTATATCTAGTTCGTGAGTTGTCATCTGTTTTGTGTTTGAAATATTGAGGATATTTTTTAACAAAAACACATATTTCAAAAATGTATAAACATGGGATAGGCAATATTTCGAGTCTTTTGAATAAAGGCTTACAGCTGTCATTATAATCTGCGTTACAAATCGATCTTATGCAACGCTTTTGCGCTTTAAGTGCTAAATGCGCATCTGTTGAGTTGCCCCATAGAATTAGACCATATCTTAATAGACTCGAGGCATAACCATGGTAAGCTAATACTGCTGCTTCCACTGAAACTATTTGTCGAATACGCTTTATTGCATATACGTATTTATCTAATTTTAAACATAATTCAGTGATATGTGCCTTCCAGTTGCAATGTTACCTAGCAGTTAACTGATAATATTTCTACGAAATGAACATTTGTCAGGTTTTCTAGGAACCATTAGTTAGCTAATTAGAAAAGGTATTAATTATCAATTTGCGACAATTATTTATTAATAGAATTTTAAACTACCTGATAACATAATAAACAGGCCAAAAATACACCAAAAATATTTTTCAGTATACGTTAAACCTTTTACTTGACCGCATCTCTGAGTTTTGTGACCGTAATAATGGAAGGTTTAATATTAATAACCAACTTAGACTTGTTTGTTATTTTACAAAATGAGAGTAGTGATACAAGTAGTTCGTTTAATCATGAAATATTGTTCGGGGCATTGTTAACTCGTCTAGGTGACGTTTCTAATGAAGATAGTGTTACTTTGAAGGAGTTTTGTCGAAGGTTTACACGAGCTATTGCACAAAGATGGCAAAAGCCCACCGTAATTCAAGTAATTTTAGAAAATGCTACGAAAATTGACTTAATGACAATATAGATTGGCCGAGCTGCGTGCAACGTTATTCTGATCTTTCTTCTCGTAAAGCCTTACTTCACGAGAAGAAAGATCAGTGGAAAACTTTAGCTGTCCGAAGCCTTCAACTTCATCGTCAGTTGGAACAATGACTAAGAGACCCCGAAAACCCTTCGTAGATCTCGGAAACAAACAGAAGAAAAGATCCGACGAGCACAAAAATGAAGATTCAGTAGAATTGGCACATTCAGCTGCAGCCCTTTTTAAAGAAGATGGCCGTGACGATATAGCATCCGTCATAGAACATATGCTCAAAAATCCAGAAGCAGCAGCAAAAATTAATGAAAGGATAAAGACCCCAGTTCATAACATCGTATTCACGCCAGAAAAAGCTCTTGGTTTGCTTCTGTCATTGAAATTAACTAAGTGGCAATACATTACTTTGAGAGAGACAGCCATACGAGGTGTTAAGAATATTTACCCGTCATACTACAAAGTGCAACAGGCAAAATCGGAATGTTACCTTCCTAAGGAAACAATAACTGTGTCAGATACAACAGCGAAGATTACTCTCCAAGGAATACTAAATATTACAGTGAAGAAGATCTTTGATAGTATTCCTAGTAAAATGCAAAATAAGCAATTAATATTGACATCTAAGTGGGGATTTGACGGTGCTTCAAACCGAAGTCGGTATAAACAAAAAATGGAAAGCGAACAAGATGACTCAAGTATATTTATGACATCACTTGTACCATTACAACTGACTGATGGCAATGAAACTCTGAGGAAGAATCCAAAACCCTGCTCAACATTATATTGTCGCCCAGTGGAGATTAGTTTCGTGAAGGAAAGCGAAGCATTAGTCATTGCGACAAAAACTAACATGGATAATGAAATTGAAACACTTAACCCTATAGAATACAACAGAAATATGGTAAGTCATCAGCTCATTATGACGATGGTTGACGCTAAAGTGTGTAGTTTTTTTTCAGAGGCCAGTTCAAACACTGCATGCTATTTATGTTTAGCTAAACCGAGTGAAATGAACAATTTGAATGTGGTTTTATCAAAAAAGATATCTTCAGTGGCAAGTCAATATGGCTTGTCGTCACTACATGCTCGCATTAATTGTATGAAATGCCTTCTGCATATTTCATATCGACTGGATTTTAAGAAATGGGCAGCGAGGGGTGATGAGCACAAAGGATTATGAAATTAGGAAATGCACGAAAAAAGCATATTCAGGATAGAATGAAAAGTGAACTTAATATTTTGGTAGATGTAGTAAAACAAGGATCAGGCACCACAAATGACGGAAATACGGCGAGAAAATTTTTCGAGTGTCCAAACAAAACGGCTGCCATTACAGGGCTGGATGAAGAACTGGTACACAGATTTGCAGTTATTCTGCAGGCAATTACTTCAGGCGAAATGATAGATGTCACCAAATTTAAAAATTATGCTTTAAAAACAGCTGAAAAGTACGTAGAATTATACAATTGGTACTACATGTCATCCACTGTTCACGAAATACTGATACATGGAGCGGATATTATTGCCAGTAACGCAATCGTGCCCATTGGAAGCCTTTCAGAAGAAGCATCAGAGGCTCGAAATAAAGACTTCAGAAGATTTCGGGAACATCACTCCAAGAAAAAGAGGCATGCAACGAGGATATTCTTAATATGCTTATTCTCACTTCAGATCCTCTTATTAGTACAATGAGACCTAAGATGGATACCAAAAAACGACAGTCATTCTTTGCTGACACTCTTGAAATTATTACGCTTCAAGAAGATCAAGTCAAGTTTTTAGGTATATCAAAATTAGAAACTGATTCTGAATTTGAATCTGAAGAGAGCGATTTAGAGGAATTTTAAATATTTATTTTTATTGCTAATTTATTTTTACTGTTTATTTTTACTAAGTACCTATTTCTTTTTATTATTTACTAGCTGACCCGGCAAACGTCGTATTGCCTGAATTGATAAACAAAAAGCTATACTTTGTATAAAATAAATTTTAAATAAACAAAAGTTATTCTTAAAAGGAAAACTTATAACAAACAAAAATAATTAGTTGAACGTAAGAAAAAAACGTTTAAAAATAATGTACAATTGATGTTGCTTAAAAATAGTCACTCAACACTATTAGATACTTTCAAAACAAAGTTTTCCTAAAATAATGGCTATTTATAAGATTTTATTTTGGTATTAACCTACAGTTATGATAGTCTGTTAATCAATTTAAAGCTTTCTGATAAACAATATTTTTTGTTTTATTTTGTGGCACGTAAATAAACAAAGATGACGGTTTTCCGACGCGCGAACACGCGACGTATAATTAATTGTCCATGCGCGAAACAGGGAAACTCCAAGTTGATTCGGCAAACTCCCAACGACTGGCCTTGCGATTTATTTATGGTCATCGCAAAATCTAGACGTACGGGAAACTGTAGACGTTTAAAATCGAATGGTAAATCTGTTGGAATCATCGGTATACGCGGGATTAAGACATCCTCTCCTTTGTATTTTCCCTTTATTATTGTTGCCTCAGTGACGTTATTCATTAGATTTTTCACAGCCATTCTTGTACAGTCGAGGTTGATTTATGTTACGCAGCATGATGACAACTGATCCCACTTTTAACTTTAAATTGTAAGCTGGTAGTCCAGGCAAATCCAGTGAATTAAAAAACTTTGTTGGATAGTTGACTACGTCATCATGGTTTATAACAGTGTCAACTGATTTGAAGCAAATCAACTGTCCCGGAAGAAAATTCAGAATGGTCGCATTAAGATCATCGACATCTTTATTTTTCGCCGCCCAATATCGCTCGTTCACTCAGTCAATTATGGTTAGTAAACTGTTGAGCTATATCTGGAAAAATACGCTGAATAAGATCATCATAGATTATTGATTTAGTACAAATTCTTTACCGTAATTTATATAATTTTTGACTTTGACTTTGACTTTGACAGAAAAATACGATTCTATGGCTTGTTGTTCTACATCTTTCTTAACAATACATACATGTAGTATATATAGTTAGTTAGAAAGATAGTAATATTTAAAGCTGACTCGCCAAATTTCGTACTGCCTCAATCAATAAATAAAAAACTTAACTTATATATAAAATAAACTTAAAACAAACAAAAGTCATAATTCATGGAAAAAAGGTCGATATGTATGAAGTTTTATTATTTTATGGACATCATAACACCCAATTAATGTTTATTGCATAAAGCTTATCAACATATGAATTTATATTAAAACTTATGCAGTATTTAAATAAGTTCTTTGAGGCAGCCGCCTGTATTCTATCGTTGATTATAATAATAATAATAATAATAATATAAAGACTATTTACCTAGAAGGGCGTGCTTCTTTTTATTTCGTATTTTATTATTTCGGCATACTTGTAATAGGCAGTGCCAAGCATGCATGTAACCGAACACGACCGGGCAGGTACTTCAAGCTTACACGAAACCGATGTAAAGTGGCAGTGTCGCGTTTCGTGCGGTGTGTAAGTATCCGGTGACCCCTGGAGGAAGAAGGATGAAGGAGGGCAACACGTCTGTATAGTCTCTATGCGGATGTCTATGGGCGTTGGCAGTCATGAAAATCCATTCGACAGACATAAAGGCTGCGATTGCACGTTTGCCTCCCTAATCTATAAAATTTGTTAGTATGAAAATACCTGAATTCTTTAAAAAAACACTTTTATTGTAAATACGATATTTTTTTTAAGAATAAGACATTCTCTTGACGTTCTAATTTGTAAAAAATGTTTATTAAATTTTGTATGGTGACTAATTTACTAAATAGAAACGGGGAATTTGTCAAATATATACACGTCGTATATTTTTATTTTGCCAAATTTATTTTAACTACTATTCTATCAATTTTAAACTTTATTTGATTTCTGAACGTCATGTCAGTACGAACATTAACCACCTTATTAATAAACATAGTATAACTTTATTCAAGTATTAACCTTGTAATAAACTGACATCTGTCAAATTCCATACCAAAAAACACAAAAAAGTATGGAATTTGATAGATGTCATTTTATTACTAGGTTATTACTTGAATAAAGTTATTCTATGTTTATTAATAAGGGGGCAAATGTTTGACAGGTAGGAATAGTTTCTATGGGAAAACGAAATTGTTGTTTTTATTATTCCTAGCATTTTTTCAGATTTACTCACCTTTTAAAGCTTCCCTGAACTTCCACAATTAATTCAAAACCAAAATTAGCCAAATCGGTTCAGCCGTTCTCGAGTTTTTATGAGTCTAATGAACAGCATTCCATTTTTATATATATAGTAGATTTTTATTGCTTACACATAATATTTTTAATTATAATACTTCGTGGCTGTACTACTGTTAGTGCAATTGTGAAGTGATCCAATTTTAAGATCAAAATTCTTAAAGGCGCTCTGCATGTTGGACCCATGTCCCCATGTAAGAATTCCAAAACGAAAAAATATTATTGAATTCAATGAAAAGAGTGCTAATCATGATAGAAATACTAGGAACAGGCACAAACTAGATGTACCATTTCATAGACTCAGCAGAGTAAAGAATTCCTTTAGGGGTCAATGTATACGCCTCTACAATAAGATCCCAGAAAGCGTTCAAAAACTCTCAATCAACAAATTTAAAAAAGTAGTTAAAGAACGCTTGTGTGGTAATAGATATTACAAAGTAATAGATTTTATGACAGATACCACACCTTGGGAATATAATAGATTTTATGACAGATACCACACCTTGGGAATAGTATCCTAAATTATATTTTTTATTGTATAATTTAATTATTAATTAAGAATGTACTGTGGCGACTGCACTCGGTGAAGATGTTTATGGGGGGCGTAGTTCGAGTGCAGCGTCACTTATATTCTTCACTATTACTCCCTAGTTATAATCTATGCCACTCTGGCTTACACAGTATATTCTTCACTGTTACTCCCTAGTGATAATCTATGCCAATCTGGCTTACATGGGACACTATAAGGGAAACACGTAAGTGAGAGACACGTTTATTGTAATAATTTACAATACAATTATGACTACTGAATTCTAGTTACATATTATTTGTTCGCACCTTCCCAGTGCGAATCCCAAATCGAAGCTAAAGAAAAAAATCTACCTCTGTCAAAGGCAGACAAAATTCGAATTCTCTTTTTAGGAGAATTCGAATATCTATTTTTTTATTAAAAACTATACACTTTCAAAGGTTTTACTAGGCTTCGGTCAAAGAGTTTCTATGCCTACGTTACATAATACATAATACAATGAAGAAATAAATGAGGCCCGCTGAGTTTGTTTCGCCGGTTCTTCTCAGGACATGGCTAGGGTTGAACCTGTGGTAGATGAAAATTTTTTTTGACGTTCAAAAAGCAATTTTTTAAATTCTATTTTGAATAAAAATATTTTGATTTTGATTTTGATTTTGAAAAGACGGGGAAGCTTCTTTAATTCAAACAAGTTTTCCGTGTAGAGAGACAATACTACTTGTTTGAACTATTTTTCTTTGAACTTCTTTGACTTATATAGCTGATTTGTGTGTAACATTGTTGTACCCTAAAGTGCTTATCATTACCGCACATTACCTAATTAGTAAATTCATTGTTAATTATCGCGCATTATACGCTTGATTGTTATCATATGAAGCGCAAATTAGCACGCTAATTACTATTCCGTGGTATTAAATTAGTTCTTACGATGAAAAAAAAATATTTTTCCCGATTTTTAAAAAAAAATTCGCAGCTGATACCGTAATATGAAGTATTTCAAAAAATCACAAATAATTAGTACTATAACCGTGGCAAGGATATTACGGTTTTCGTTGTGACCCCGAAGATATAGATGTTTTTTATGTTCGCTCCATACCTTTTCTCGTAAAAAATTCTAACTCGTCAGTTTGCGAGCCAAACTAGATTCCATGACATATTTAATTTTTATTTATTTATTTAATCATTTATGCACACTAAAAATATACATAATAAACTTATTATCTAAAATGCTGGCACAAAGGTACTACTTACTTACTTTTAAGTATAATATAAGTCTATAAAACCCATTTCGAGCAATTAAAAATGAAGATTTTGACTTCGAGTTTCTATGTCTTCAAGAGCTGATTTTCGATCCACTGTGCGCCGTGCCGACGTGAATTGGACACCAAGGTTGTGTGATTAGACCCCTTAAGACTTTTTCTTGTGAGACTTTCTTAGGCCGCTATCCCACTGGCATTTTACGAGCGTTGACGTCTCGCCGACGTCTTCGTAACGTCAACGCTGCGCTGACGCAACGTTAACGTCGTGACGTCGCGTGGGAATAGTTAACGTCTTAGCGTTTTGAAGACGTTAACTTTTGCCACGGGATGACGCGACGTCAACGTTGCGTCAGCGTAGCGTTGGCGTTACGAAGACGTCGGAAAGACGTCAACGCCCGTAAAACGCCAGTGGGATAGCGGCGTTAAGTCGTATGTCTATGCAAATATGCCGAAAATCACCGCGGCCCTCAAAGACAACATAATCAATGCTATCGATCAAATTAAGTCTGATTTATGTGCCACAGTCATCGAAAACAAGACCCTTCTATTGCGCGCCGCCTCGCCATATATTTTTTAACTGTGGCCCAGCGAAGCCGCGGCGGCCATTGAATGATGTTTTATTTCACACATAATGTCATTGATAGGGCTCTTTGTATATCTTATGTAAAATTTCTTTTATGCAATTTTAAAATCGACCCGTCCTTAATGGAAAACCCTTTTGTTTCAGTTTTAAATTTTGAATTTGCGGTTTTTTTATTTCACGATTCTTCTATGTGCATTGTTAAACATTGCGTCTATTTTCTTTTATACGAAAGTATTAAAAAGAAAAAATACAAAACTCATTTGTATGAATTAATTATATTATGTTCTTGCTTACTGTAAAGTTTAAACTTTTGTGTTTTTTCTTTTACTTGACAAGGACAAAGGTTTGACATTTCGGCTGAGATAGGAGAAACAACATAACATACCGTAGATAAGGTAAGTTTATTTTCAAGTTTTGAACGAAATTCGTGTTTTATTTTCTATATTCAATGTATGAAGTTCCAGAACCATTTTAACCAAAAGTAACAAAACGTTTGTATAAACATGTACATAATTAATTGGACAATTGTACCCGAATCTAAATGAAAGCGATTTATTAAAGTAGAACAACCTGGAGGCTGGCCGGGTAATTCGCGTATGATGTGGCAAATTATTAATTCCATTAGTGGACCGCAATCACGGCCCAGCGGCGGACGGCGGAGCTGCCCTAACGAACGCCGCTCGCTGACCGTTTATTTCACCGATCCACCATTACTCGGCTAAAGTAAAAGGACATTCGTGAATAATTCCCTCGTGTTTTTAGGGTTGCCCTCTCATTAACAATCCAATTTGTGTTTTTTTTCAGGGGCTCACGAGTGAGCGTTGTAGATCATTAACGGCGGACGTAAACTCAAATACCGAACTCTAATTAAATGTCGATATTCGACAGGGTGCAATTCAGGACATAACACTAATGACATTGCTTCAGACCGGAATTCATTTACAGACCCTTGATATTTACAAAGGTGATGTCATAAACAACATCCATGTCACCAGGGGGCCAATTCGCCATATCTGGTACATAGGTTCTGAAGTTATAAATTTATAAGACAATGTATTTACGAAATACAAATAATATGCTATATTATATTAAGACTCTGAAGTTATAAATATGTTAGACAATGTATTTACGGAACACAATTAATATGGTATATATTTAGATTCTGAAGTTATGAATATGCTAGCTGACAATGTATTTACGGAATACAAATAATATGGTATAATATATTAAGGTTCTGAAGTTATACATATGTTTAATATAATACTAAACTTTTCGCTTCTCGCGGTTTCATCTGCGTAAATTTTGACCCCGCAGAAAATCATTCCATGGCATCCCGTGGGAACATTTTTCGGGATAAAAACTATCCTATGTGTTAATCCATGTTACTCTCTATGCGAGTGCCAAATTTCATGAAAATCGGTTTAGCAATTTTTGCGTGAAGGAGTAACAAACAAACAAACAAACATTATCGCATTTATAATATTAGTAGGATAGAGGAATGGTTATGAATAAAATATATAGTTGTATTAAATACTATATTTACTATACATAATACACTAAGGTATTTCATAATAGTTTTACACAAAAAAATTATAATCAATTCATAATATTACCCACGACACAAAGATCGTCTGTTCGAGTACAACAGCATTCCATTTTCTCTAAAACTCTCAAAGCAAAATTTTAAATAAAAGGTTCATTGTGCGCCGTGCATTTTCTTTTTGTTCCTCTTCGGGTTCCATCGATGTGTTTTCACGATCGAGTCTCACAAACTGAATACCGTTGTACTCTGTCTGTGAATCTGCATTGTATTTGCAGTTACGTACAAAGACTTCTGAATAAAAAATACAAAGCAAAAACTGACATGTTATACACCTTATTTATTTTTACTACTTCAGTTCACTATTACATTATTTTACTTTTCACTATCAAAACATTTAGAAAAGATGGAAATTGAAATTTTAAAGAGACAAGATTTTTAGCTCACGTAATATGGCTGCAATTATGCTAGTGTATATTGAGGTTTGTGGATTTCCCTATGGCCATCTGAAAACATGCTAAACATACTTTACCGCCTCCTCGTGTATTTTAAATATAAATAATATAGAATGTCATTCTATATTTCTATTAAAATTACAATGAACAATTTCAACTCATTCCAGTCTACATAATATATAATTGTTTAATTGTATGTCTACGAAGGTACTGTAGTGGCTTGAATGAAAATCTTCTTGTTTGATAGGAATACCTACATGGTTTGGAATGTTTTTAATAAGAAGATGATTTGAATTTGAAATTATGATCGAGTAAGAATTCTCCTATTTGACAGAGAAAAGATTTATTGATCAGATTTTTTTACACAGCGAAATAGGATGGAAGTGAAATTGAATAATCGATATTGAACCTTAGCTAGGATTTTTATATAATTAAAAGAAATGTAATCGTGCAACAATAAACATGTCAAGAATATACCCAAGTGTTTCTATTAATAACGGCCGTGCCAAGGAGCGGCACTACAAATATATACCTACTAGTGACTGCCGCAAGGAAGAGCTACGCCAGGAGACGATTGCGGCATCACAATACCTACACAAGGTTCTAGCCTATTAATGAATTTTGTTTTTGTGAAACTGTGATAAATTTTTTTACCACGCATAAACTAAAACTATAAAAAATAATGTGAGTTGTCTTCTACTGTAACCGCATTGCCGCAGTAAGAAGAGCACATAAAAAGTGCGCTAAGGAAACATGATGGTGGCTGTCTGACAGACCAGTGCCGTACTTGTACATCACAGCTTCTAACTGAATGGCACAAGGATGGCTGTGGTAGAGGCACTACCTCTATTGCTTCATTTCTTCTGCCAAGAATTAACAGGGAAGTTCGCAATTCAACTACGATGACTGGTCAACCGCTCTTTCTATTGCTTCTCCATGCGCGTACGTTCTCATTTCACCACAGATTATCCGCAAAGCTACAAGAGTTACAGCTGGAAAGTAACTCTTTTATTATTCACCGTAGTCATTGGTCATACCTGAAGACATTTCAACCTTTGTAAAATTTTGACAATTATTTTTAAAGTGGAAAAAAATTACCTTTGAGGTAGGTAGTAATAAAAGCTAATATTATAGCGTCCCGTCTGGCAGAATCCTACAGTAAACAGGACAAAACGAGCTATCAATGGCAAAATTGGTAGAAAATTTTGCTAGTACCTTATTATGTAGCGTTTTTTTCCAATATTAAGCTCATGTTTGAATTCTGTTTCACCTGGCGAAATGTGATGACAAAGTACTTAGATGAACAAAAATAAAAATTCCATAATTATTATGAATTTTCAACAAATTTCCAATTCCCTAATATAATATTCAACCAATATATTATGCGAGTTTGGATTGACGTAACTGCCCGTCCCTAGCGGTCTAGTGTTGGTCGAATAAATAATACATAGATTTTCATCCTTCCTGTTATCTTCCGTCATGAAATCTCACTTAAGGTATGAATGCTTTAGGTATTCATAAAAATAAATTGCGGTGTGATAGCGCCCACCATGTTTATTATCATACATACGGCGCCATTTATCTAATATGTATGTGATTCACTTATCATAATATCGGCCTTAATATAAAATGATGTGGGAAAAAAATCGCTTTGAGTCTATGAACTATTTCTATCAGCGAAAAAATAATGGCCTTTATTTGTCATCCTTGGGATGGGATAAGAATAATGAAAGATTCCACTTTGTTACAGTGAGACGCGGATGACTACAAAATCATATACATACATATATACAACATACATGTATATGAAAAACTAAGATCTTGATATATTGGTCCATGGAGGTGGGAGGAGAAAGGAGGGCAGCGCATCTGTTTAGCCTCTATGCGGATGTTTGTGGGCGTCGGTAGTCATGAAAATGGCTCCGGCTGCTCGTTTGCCCTCCTATATCATAAAAAAAAATATTAATTCAAAGGTATTGTTCGTTTTAAAAACGGCTTCTGTCCATCATACTGTACTGTAAAGAAGCAACACTTTTATTGTTTGTTTAAAAAAAGATTTTTTATTTGTTTCATAAAATATAATATGTAAAATCAAGCAAAAATAAATAAAATAATAATTTGCAATTCTTATTAGTACATAGAGGGTCATAAAAAGTAAAATGTTCGAGAACAAAGTACTTTGAATATCTCGCTGTTATCAATCTAAAATCCTTCGCTTCGTAAAAAATCGCCTCAAAAGTAGTTCTTAGGTCCCTTATTAAATTTATTATAATTTACTATAACATCTCAACTGAATACATACAGTATTTCTATAAAGCCGTATTCATACACAAATTCATGAGCAAAGGCGTGACATGAGACTTTTATACATACAAGTTAAATTAACGTTAAAGTTAATTTATTTTACGGCTAAAATAATCAAAGGTATAGGAGCTCCAAAGGAGATAATATTTTTTCAAATTAATTTGCAATATTTACACATCACACAATCTTAATTTCATATTATAACTGATTCTTTCATCATATTATGTAAAACTGAGAAAGCGTATTGCGTATCTAATAATCATGTTACCTGAAGATAAGTCAGTGTCACCCCGAAGCTATGGTAAGATATCGCTTATCTCGTGCAGCCATCTAACCCAAACACCCGACAGCTTAAATATACATTAAGCGAAAAAGTGAAAGTTAATTTCAGCTCGGTTATGAATTACCGATAAAACTTTAACAATCACAGTGACCATAAAAGTCATCAGCTTTTTACACACGACCATGAAAAATATGATTCGTAAAATTCTGTGGACAAGAAGTCAAGTCGAAGCCTGAGGGGACAGGAGGGGGGGCTTTCTCCGTAGGCTTCGACTTGATGATCGCACCGTAAAAAGTCCACAAAATTGCTTCTTTTTGTCACTGCCTAATTTATAAGTTTCAACAGGCGGTGGTTTTTTCTGCAACCTTTAATAGCCAGCGTATTGCAGTCAGTCGTCGCCATTGTTGGAGATTTACTCGCGTTGATTTCCTGTATTTGGTTATTGCGCTACTGCTTAATGGTAGACCTTTTTAAATTCGTCCGATAGATCATCAAAATATAATTATAAGTGCGAATGAACATCACATTCGAAGAACGTGCCATCACGATCTTTATAGAAAAAAAAAGCTCGTTTTAAATTCATGTTGACTTTGCAGACGCAATTTTCCGCCATATTTTAAAACAATCAATGACAAATGAATGTTCTGAAAAACAATGACAAATTCAATAATAAGAAAAGAGTTTTTTTTTTAATTTAAAGTTATTTTTCTAATTTTTTTAGCAAATTGTTCTAAAAACTGTCAGTTTGTCCCTCGTGTACACGTTCTATTTCTTATGATGACTAGATGCCGACACCTATACATCAGCATTATAATTAAATAGATGAGTTAGTTGCCTTTCTTTCATACTCTTCTAACTGTAGGCCAATGAAACTCAAAAACTGTTTGTGCTGACCGAATTCGGCTGTAATACTTACGTTCACACATACTGGTGGTGGAATGATTCGATAAGTTATAAGATACCCTGTGCGCCCCGGGCTACGGGTAACTGCGGACTATTTGTCCATCTATAAGACAGTGATAATTTGCTTTTGGAAACTGATTGTCTATTAAAGTCCACATACATTAAACATGTTCTTGATATTCGATCAACATTTTGGTGGTTTTTTGAATTCTGTAGAGTTTTTAAGCTCGAATTTTTGAACCCAACGTATGATGTAGCGGCTCTCGGATTTTCTAGAAAGTAAAAATGTCCTCCAGCTGATGATGATGATAATGAAAAAAATGTGTTAAAATTTAAAAAAATGAAAATTTTAACACAGTCAGTGTTAAAAAAAAAACCTGCACAATCTTGCAGGGTCTCTAGAGTTTTAGAGAAACAATATTATCTGCAGTATAAAAGCATATTAATATATCCATATTTCCTATGTACGTCTCAAATAACAGGTACATGTATCCTTTATAACACTTATCCACATATGCTATAAAACATCTTAGTCATCGAATGAGACGCATAATTTCGCCATAGACTATATTCATGCCCACACTAAACTTATTGGCCAATTTGTGCATGTTACTCTATACAAATATTCTGTTTATTATACATATATCTTTATTAATATTCTGTATCTGTTCAATGCTTTTTGTACTGCCTCTACATCTACTAAAAAATACAACTTTGATTTTCAACGAGCAAACAAAGTTAGTGGAGAGCTGAAATGTTAATTTTGTAGGCAGAATTAAGCAGTCACGTCGCGTCGCGTCGTGCAGTTTTAGGCGAAACACTTTTCATAAATATACTTTGCCCCAATTTCGCTCGTATAAATTGTTGTTGAAAGCGGTTTATAACTTTCAAGTGGATATTTAGCTTTCAGTCACTGCACTATGATGACATGATTATTATTCTTTCTATTGGGTTAATATTTATTAATATCAAAAGACTTATACTAAAATGTCTTTAATTATGCCACAGACGGACGTTAAAACGCACATCGAGGTTTCTACTACTATATTTAATGTTTCAATTATATTTCACATTATATATTTATATTCTAAGCGGCTAAGAAAGCAGAGTACCTACAACCAATTATTTATTTCTTTCTTTTTTAAAAGTATATATCTTACCGTAAGATTGTAAGAACCGTTAGTTTACAAAATTACTCGGAAGATTTTAAACTGTCGATGTTGTGAACTGTACAAACCATTCACAATTTAACGCACTATTTTTCGTTAGTTTGTAATCTTCCCTGAGAAAACCGTAAAATTGTGAACGAAAGAACAAAGAAGTTTACAGACTAACTGATTGTGATTACCCGTAAAATTGTGTACCGTCAACAGTTTGTGCTGATGCATAAAGATGTTATAGTCCCAAACTCGGCCCGGTTAGTTCACAATTTTCCGACAGTTTACAATCTTCCGAGTTATTTTGTAAACTAACGGTTTTTATAATCTTACGGTGATATTTAAAAAAATAAACAAATGAAGATGATCGAGACAACAACGACGACGAGGAGAGACCATGTGGAGGACTGGGTATTATTATGTGCATTACACCTTCTTACTGAATGGCACATCAATGACGGCAATGTTCTCAACATTGTATTCTTATTTACTAGTATGAAAACATATAGTAACACTGGATTGGCCTAATGAACGGAAACATAGCGAAGTTTAGTTTTTTCAATGTGTGTGTTTCCTCAATTGTATATTGAAGAATGGTAATATTGTGCAGGCAATAGCATTTTACTATTACTTTCGCTTAAGGGCGCTATCGGTAAAAAGTGCCGGAATTGAGTTTTTTTAAGGCAAATTACTCGTAAATGGAAATAATCTATTAAAGATCAACTTTGGCTCCGCATAGCACAAATATTTTTTATTGACTTAAACAATAAAAATATTTGTGAGCTTATAAAGACTTACATTGCGTAATTCAATAGTAACTTTGAAATTTAATTAAATAAAATCTAACATAGTAATGTTAATTTTTTTTTGGTGATTTTATTAATCGAATATCGTGTTAATAAATGAGTAAATTTCTGAAGTTGTTCCACATTTATTATCATGAGAAAAATGATGTTTTATTTTGGCAAAATTTAAGTTACAAAAATATTTTTTTTGCCGAGTTTAATGAAATCAATTTACTTTTCTATTCTACAAAAAACCTATAGCAGTATATTTCCTAATAGTAGGTATTTTTTCGGTATCCACAACCCACTGCTTATATTCGTAATTTCATTTCGAAAATCAGTCTTTTCGAAAACATGAGTTCCGAATATACCTTTTTCTTCGTAAATAATAATAATTTTCAATTTATAAACTTTACAAATCCTAAAAAAATATTTGTGCTATGCGGAACCAAAGTTGATCTTTAATAGATTATTTCCATTTACGAGTAATTTGCCTTCAAAATACTCAATTTCGGCACTTTTTACCGATAGCACCCTTAAAAAGAATGTCCAATCTTAAAATGTAACCCGGTGAAATTTCAGCGTCACATTTTGACAAAGCGCTCGATAAATAGTTGGAAAACTGCCGTGTAGGGGAACTATTGACATATTATGCTCCATATAACTGCGGACGGCAGAATGGCGTAAATGTGTTACGCCTGTGCGGCTGCGTAATGGTCCCCAACTCGTAAAACATCTGCGGCGAAAAAGAAAACGACATGAGGTCGCGTTCAGTGTTCCGTTGGATGTGATGATAAGTGGATTGGTGTGCGATTGACACTCGCAAGTGTTTCACTTCGTTTAGCCATTCCCTTCCTACTAATATAGTAAATGTAAAAATTTTGATGTTTTTTTTTCTCTGACTAGGTGGACATTCGTCAATTTTGTAGATTTAAATTAATTTTTCATAAATTTTGATATAGCAGATGAAACTGCGAATTTTAAGTTAAACCACCTTTTGGCTGCGACCTATGGTAGTGTTATGCATGAGACATGATCTAACCTGCACCTGACATTTAAGATGCTCGCTGAATGTCATGATAGATACACAACATAGCAAAGATAAACGTAGTAAAAAAGTGTAACTCTCTCTCCGTCGACTTCCTCCACTGGGCTATTTCCAGCAGTGGACAACTTCTGGCTACTTATGATGAAGATAATGATGATGCTCCATAAATAGACACACGTTACGTACTTTACATAACATATGTTACGTTACGTACAGATACGTTTTGTGGAGAATAGAATAGGTTTCTTACCTAATTTAAGCTCCAAAAAACATGTGGTGCAACGATGTATAACTTCACACTATTAGCAGTGTGAAGGAATGCCTGCACTGACGCATGAAGTGCATCTTTCAATGTACAGTCTACGGTCGTTATGAATAATGGTCGTTGGCATTGAAATTGACGTATTGGTACAACGCACTCGAGGTGTAGCCGAGTAAGTGAATAGCGTAACAACACGCTATTCACTTACTCGGTGTTACTCAAAAGTGCTAGCTATTTAATGACGGCTTTTTTGACTCGTTGGCTTCGTTTGTCACGCGGAGAGAGTCACGGGTAACAACTAGTTACTCAACTTTAATCCTCCATTCCTGTGAGCGTTTCAAAGGTAAACGCGAGGTGAAGTATTTATTATCTCGCAGCGTGGACTTGCAGATGTTGACTTCCGAGCAATATCTTAATGCAATCTCTATGTTTACTTAACAGGCAGTGTTTCTTCCACTCGGATAGATTGCTTTAATAAAGAGTTAAGCTTATAATGCAGCGGTTGTTTCAGGACGTATATTTAAATAACACAATTATTTCTAGTGCGAGAGAGATTTAATTAGTTATTAGTATGTAAAAATCAAAGACAATTAAATAAAGATACGATTTAATAAACGAATATAGAATGAATATAAAAGCAAAACCTCGTCATTGCATAATACGAGTATAATATATATTTATTTTGGTAAGATTCTTGCGGCGAAGGAATAGTTGGGTCTAGTTCGTATTGCAGCAATCTGAAATTTAATCTCGTCCCCCACTTTATCTGTGATGCATAAATATAAAAAAAATACGACACCCTAAAAAGAGCATAAAAACCGAATTTTCATCAACATAACGTAACCGTTTCCTATGTATTTTTACTTATGAATTCTTCACTGAGTTTTGTTTACAAATATTGAATTGATTTTCATACTTATTATTATTGGTACTAAAAAAAGTATAGTTCTGCGTGTTTTAAGATACTGATAGTTTAATGTGAGACACGCAAAGAGAGACCAGCAGTTTGCCATCAACATCGTTATCACCTGACTTTACGCGTTCCTCTCCAATCACATAGCCTATTATGAACGCCGTGAACGAACGTCAATGTCTAAAATTTTCCGATCGATTGGCCCAACTTCGATCGTCAAATGAGTGCGTGTATTAGTTATGAATGTTTCGCTTAGTGGAGAATTTTCGTTTTCGTTCGTTCGTTTCGAGAGTTCGAATTTACCTTTTTTTCATTGACGTCTTATGCATTGTCTTATGCATCATTAAATAATACTTTTAATAATGAAATATTCTTTTATCATTATCATCATCATCATTTACTCGCGGGAGATGCACGGGTGTTTGCTCACCGGCTCTGTTCGCTAACATGCAATTTTTGACTCACTCTCCCCTTTCTAGGGCCTGACATCACAAGTGATGATGTAGTATATTCCTGTTGTGGGGCATGTACTATTTTTTCTTCGATCTACCGAAGCCGAAAACTTGAACTCGTTACCTACTTTTGTCCCGCTTCACAAGGTCTAAAGTTGGAACCTCCGACGTAAATAGGAGAAATAGTACCTACAATCTACATTGTCCCATACGGGAATAACTATTTTTATATATTTGTTCAGGCGCGTTTTGTATCCAAGCCGAACGTGAGGTAGCAAACGTACGAAGTGTAGTAGGTACTTTATTCCCGTGTTGCATATACTTTTTTTTCTCCTACCTACGGTGAAAATTTGTAGTTTTGGTGAGAGTAGGAGGAAAATTATACTTTGTTACTGACTTATAAAACTCACCTTTAGTCACGCTACACACTGACGAAAGTGCGAACTTTCGCTGTAGATATAGTACATAGTTGGTTTAGCACAGCGAGACGATAAACAAACTTTTGCTCTCCCGGGGGGTAGTAAAATGCATTTTACCTGTAGGTTATTTTCAAGTTTTAAACGAGTCGTGTTTTGTTTCTATATTAAATACTTATATGGAAATCTGATACAATTTTAAAAGTAACAAAGCGTTTATATAAACATGTACATAATTAATTGTACTCGAATCTAAATGAAAGTGATTTATTAAAGTAGAACAACCTGGAGGCCGGCCGGGTAATTCGCGTATGATGTGGCAAATTATTAATTCCATTAGTGGACCGTAATCACGGCCCAGCGGCGGAGGGCGGAGCTGCCCTAACGAACGCCGCTCCCTGCCCGTTCATTTCACATTCCGCACCGATCCACCATTACTCGGCTAAATTAAGAGAACATTCGGCCACACGTGAATAATTCTCTCGTGTTTTTAGGGTTGCCCTCTCATTAACAATCCAATTTGTGTTCTTTTTTCAAGGGCTCACGAGCTAGCGTTGTAGATCATTAACATCGGACGTAAACCGAATTCCAATTAAACGTCAACAACGCTCTATTCAGTACATATCTAACAACGCTGCCTCAGACCAAAATTAATTTACTGCGATAACAAACTTTTGATACTTACATAGGTCACCATGAGGTCTTTTCACTATCTTTGACAGTAACGGTATATTACATATTGAGGTTCAAAAATTGTAAACGTGTCTAACAATGTAGTTACGGCATACAAATCATATAATATGGACGAAGTGTAATTAGAAAATATATAATAGAACTAAGTATTATCACTAGTGTACATATGATGATGTGATTAATCCGCATTAAATAAAAAGTTTATTCAGAAATATAATAAATGTAAAGATCGTCTGTCGACTACAACAGCATTCTATTTTCCCTGAAAATCTTAAAGCAAAATTTTAAATAAAAGCAGTGTTCATTGTGCGCCGTGGATTTTCTTTTTATTTCTCTTCTGGTTTCTTTGATGTACTTTTTTGATCGAACCTGACGAACTATATACCGTTGCATTCTGTCTGCATTTTGTTTGCATAATTCTAAATAAAAAACACAAAGCAAATACTCATTGAAATATGTAAGTACACCTCATTTACTTTTTCTTCAACTATCAGAAAATTTTGAATTTTTATGTTACGTAATGTCGCCGTAACTATGCTAGTGTTTCGTGTCTGTGAGTTCCCCGGTGGCCGCCAAAAGAGATGCTAAGTAAAGTTTACAGCATCCTAGGTATCGTAATTACTTTCCAAATTAATAAAAGTTTGCTTAATATCCTACTAATATTGTAAATGCGAAAGTTTGTATGTTTGTTTGCTTGTTACTCCTTTACGCAAAAACTGCTGGACCGATTTTCATGAAATATGGCACACACATAGGGAGTAATTTGGATTAACACAGGATAGTTTTTATCCCGAAAAAAGTTCCTATCGGATGGCATGGAATGATTTTCTTTTTTCCACGGAATCGAAATTTACGCGGGTGAAACTGCAGGGCGCAGCTAGTAGTTTATAATATCTTGAAGATCCAGGTATGTGTAAAGTGTACATAATCAAACTATTTCAGTTATGATGATTAATTAATTAAATGACAATCCCGAGCTATGGCTAATACACAATAAGGAGTAGACCACAGTAACATGCAGCTTGGAATGTTGCGCCGTCGTGACGTGGACTTTTACGTCGAGCAACATAAAAATCCACGTCACGACGACACAAAATGCAACATTATCAGAAGCCGTGACGTAATTGCCGGTGCAGAATGTTGAATTGCCGGAGTCAATTTCGAGAAATTGACCATGGTAGAATTGTACCTACTTATCCTGCTATTATTAAGAAATATTATAATAAATATTCTCGATTCGTGTCGAGTGTACACCACTATTCTTGAACTACTAAACTTGACTTGAAGATGACTTATTCATTTATACGAAATATTATTTTGAATAAGTCATGTTATACGACTATGGATGAACGACAGCGTATAGCGTACAGCGACATAGAGAACGATAACTAAAATATTTTGCTCTCAAGGACGGAGAAGTAAAAGTCGATTGGTGAGAGATAGGTAGGTGAGTTCATAAATATTTATCTAGGAATAGGGTTCGATTCGTATTGTATCGAACAAATTTTTTAAGCTTCATTATCATCATCAGTCTTTAGCGGTCAGTTATCGGACGTTATATATACTATAGACGCTTTTAAATAAACGTTAAAACGACACATCTGACAGTCGCATCCATCCTGTACCGGCTACTGCACAAAGATAGATTTTATCAAATTGCGACGTTGACTTTGTGAATGGTTACCATTTGATACCTTGTGTCAAACTGGGTTAAGTCCAAAAAAAAATTGTTGTCTGTAATAAATAATAGCATATTGACCGCTGTCTGCGGTCTGGTCAGTTCCCGGGGATGTGGAAGGAGAACCTGGACTCGGCTTCCTCGGTCCGACCGGTGGTGCTGCTGAATGAGGCTGGGAAGGTCTGGCGAGCCTGCTCGTTGTAGATCATTAACAGCGTAACGTAATATATCATATATTTATACATAAAATCTAAAGGATAGATTTAATATTTACGTAAGTTTAATTTACGGCTAAAACGACGTTGAGTTTCGTAGCAGGATAGAGATAAATCTTTTATTTTGCAATATTTATATAACACACAATCTAATTGTCGTAAAATAACAAATTCTACTATTATATTACGTAAAACTGTTAATGTTTATTCCTAATAATAAAGTTGTACGAAGATACCATATCACCCCGTAGCGAGCGTAGCGACACATCTATGAACCCTTCTGATGCAAACACAGACAATTAAAAATATATTTATTGAAAGAGTCAAAGTTAATTTAAGCTCGATTATGAATCACCGATAAAACTTTTACAATCCCAGTGCTCATAAAAGTCGCCAGCTTTTTTACAGGCGTCCGTAAAAAAATATGATTCGTTAATCTTTTACCGGACGACCGCGGCCACCCGGCGATGCCTGACGCTGTGGGTACCTCCCTCACCCCTCTAGTTTAGATTTGATGATCGCGCCTTCAAAACTTTACGAAATTGCCTCTTTCTCGTTTTCTAATTTTATCACAAAGATTCAACGGGGGTTTCCGCTACATTTAATAGCCAGCGTATTGTTGTTAGTCGTCGCCATTAGAGGATCCTTACTTGTGTTGAGTTCCTGTATTGGCTATTTCGCTCCGGCTTAATGTCCAGACCTTTTCAATTACGACTGATAATCGTCAGTTTTTATATTATTCCCACAACATGCAGTAGGTACCATCAAATGGTTGCAAACTAAACTTTAACTTTATTATTTTTAAAGTGTGAAGTTCTCTCCTTTAATCGACCAAAAGTATGTACGTCATAGATATTATTTATGCCATTTTTACAATCAGTACATATCAATGGTGTAATGGTATGATCATTTTGATCATCATTATATACTAAGGGTAGTTACGACGACTTCGTCCATCTTCTATCCGTTTCCATCTTTATCCGTGACCACATGATCAGCACATAATATGGATGAACAGATAGTCAATTACAGTCTACATACGTCAAACATGTTTTTGGTGTTTTATCAATAGCATGCTGCTGTCTTTTTGAATTTTTGAATATGAAGTAGATAATAAGATAATAATAAGATAGTAATTGAAAATTTAGCGACTCACGGAATTTGAAGACATTTAAAAATGTAGGCTAAAGTAAAGCTGACACTTACTGTAATACCACACCTTTTAATGTATCGTACATTATGAAAACTTTGAGTTTTATAGATCGAATACCATGTGCAGGTGGTAATAAAAGTAGAATAATAGAAATCCGAATCCGACCTGCGTGTTCCGCTGTATAATTTTAAAAAAAATCTGAACTTATTCCATGCCATTTTATCCTGAGTCTAGATCTAAAAAAGTCAACGTTATTTTTTAATTCGCAACGAGCATATAAAGTTAGTGGAGAGCAGAAAAGTTAATTTTGTTTTTTTTAGAAGAAGAATTAAGCCGTCACGTGGCGCCTTGTCGTTTTTAAGTGAAACACTTTTCATTAAACACTTTGACCCAAATTTGTTAAAAAGTTGTTGAAAAAATAGATGCATAACTTTCAAGTGGCTGTTTAGTTTAGAACAGAAAACTATGATGACATGATTATTAAACTGGTATGGTACTATGGTATGGTATTTTCATAGTTGTTAATCAAAAGCCTCGTATGAAATGTACTTTAATTATGACGCAGGCGGATGATGTAACGCACTGTTTCTACTATTACATTTTATATTTTAAATTTATTTCATATTCCAATTGTACATGAAACGGCAAGGAACGCAGAGTACAACTAATTATTTATTTCCGTGTTCGGACTAATACTATAACGAGCACTACACCTTTTTACCGAATGGCATATCAGTGACTGAAAACATCTTTTGACCATAATTGGAAAAAATGGTAAAGATGCTCGCTCGAAATCAATCACCAATACTGCTAAATCGTTCTTCCCTGTTGCTTCTACAAAGGTACTAAAACTAAAACTGAAAGCTCTGCATCACCCGCTTAATTATTTACGTATAGTTGTACCACAATAATAAGTTACATCGGCTTTTGTCGTTGACACAGAAGATTGCAACATAAGCCGATCTAATCCGATTTCCAACACTAATGTTATAAAAACCTTATTCCTACACTCATAAGGCCTACAATATAACAAGACGTGAGCTCATGTTATATCGCTCGTGATATATGTACCGCATGACTTTTGACGTTTGTATGAATGACAACCTATGACAGCAGATGGTAGGCTAAGCACGTAGAAAGATAAAAGAAGTTTTCTTCTGTCTACGGCTAAGCAACTCTCGAATGCCAATAAAGCCATCTTTCGTTTGACTAATGGCGAATGAAGAATTCCCCTTGCCTGGTAGTGGTAGCCTTTCAAAAATATGAATACTGTGCATGTACATCAGTACCGATGTACATCGGCGTTACTTATTTCTGTGGTAGAACTATACTTACTTAATTTACGACAGCTTATCCAAATTGTTTTTAAGTTAGTCAATTTTTAATTTTTTCATCCTCTCGCGTCCACCAGTAAATGGCCAAACAAACAAATGCCAATAAAATAGCAAAGTGAATAGGTAATGCATATATAATAAAAACCTCACATTCTTAGTATCAGTGTCCATACTCTATGACAGTACACCTGACCTAACGTAACAGTTCAGCGAAATTTAAATATTTTGAGTTGATAACAGATACAGTTGTATTGTATCTGTGAACAAATTTTGGCCGGCTATTCATGAAGCAATCAGTAAACAAATGTAAGAAAGAAAGAAAGGAAGAAAGAAATAAATTTTCTTTCTTAAACAAATGTAAAAAGAAACAAAATGAAGTACACATTCGAAAATACAGACCTAATACAATTCTATGCAGTTATACGAGGGCAGCTGTGCCTCGTAGCACACGATTATGAGGCGTAGCATTACACAGTGCTACGTCGTAGCAATGTGAAGTCATAACATTAGTGACTTGTACAGCAGAATAGTATTTTTTTCCCTACCGCGCACATGAACGATGGAAACACAAACATAGTATAATTTCGCTATCCACTAAAACACTGGAATGATCTGTAACTGATGAACGCGGCAGCTGTGAGGTAAATAAAACATCAGGAAATTAAAAAAAAAGTTTAATTTCTTTAATGAATCTATGATTTCTGTCGTATTGTGATTATTGCAGCTTTCTTCCATACGAACGTAATAGTTTTTATTATTACTTTCATCTAAAAGGAATTCCCTATCTAAAAATGGTGCCAGATAATATTTCAGCGTCTCATTTTGACAAAACGCTAGAAGCTCGATAAACAGTTGGAAACTGTCGCGTAGGGGAAACTATTGACGTATTGTGTTCCATATAACAGCGGACGGCGGGATGGCGTGTTGGGGGAAATGGGATACGCCTGTGCGACCGCGTAATGGCCCCGAATTGTAAAACATCTGCGGTGTATAAGAAAAAGTCACGCGACCGCGTTCAGCGCTCCCATGGATGTGATTGTAAGTGGATTGGTGGGCAATAGCTAAATCAAAATATTTTTATTCAAAATAGATTAAAAAACATTGCTTTTTGAACCTCAAAAATTTCATCTATCACCGTTTCAACCCACTGTCCTGAGAAGAACCGGCGAAACAAACTCAGCGGGCCTCATTAATTAAAGATATATCAACTAATGCTATCTAAATATATCAACTAATTCTACTCGCCTGTGTTTAACTTAATTTAATCTGATCTCTCTGATTCTCCTTTACTTACTTTTAACGGATAAACTACTGAATGGATTTTGGCAACATTCGGCACAGATATGGACTTAAATGGTCTATGTCCAGCAGTGGACGTGCGCCGGCTGATGATGATGGATTTATTTATTTTTTATCAATATTGGAATACATTTTTCGCGGATGGAACTGTGGGGCTCTGCCAGTAGTATTTTGAAGTACCGGCTCCGACTTACCGTAGTGTCATGTTTGAAGACATTATCAAAACTTGCCTCCTCCTCTCTGAACCGCCACAAGAATGTCCGCCTGCATGAAATAAGAGAACCTAATAATTTGGCCCTTTATCATAGTATATTCATATAATTATACAGAACTTACTTAATTATTGATACCTATCTGGTTATTCTACAGTTTAACTGATTTTGATTTATATAAATATAATGTTTTCGTTAAAAAGAAATAATGCAATGTTAACGCTTGGAACAGTTATGAAATTTAAAAACCGCAAAAATCTAAATATAAAACGGAAAATGCCGTCATTACATAATACAATATATGTTTATTCTGTTAAGATTCTTGGGGCAAAGGAATCGTTGTGTCCAG
>LUGF01051872.1:296061-318768 GCA_001625245.1 Calycopis cecrops | reverse complement strand
TTATGTTCAAGCGTGAACATTTGTGTTAAATTTGGAGAACTCACTGTCTCTAATAACAAATTTATGTAGGTAGCTGTTACAAAATAAAACGTCCAAACCTAACTGTTAAAACAAAAATTTAAACTACTAAAAAAACTAAAACAAATATTTTTTTTTAAGTAACAAGAAATTAAAAAAAAACTGTGATGCTAACGCTACTTCTCTTTTACATCAAAAGCCAGGTGCCATGTTAACGCGGCCGAGTAGTATGTACTGCATGACTTTTGACGTTTGTATGAATGACAACCTATGACAGCAGATGGTAGGCTAAGCACGTAGAAAGATAAAAGAAATTTTCCTCTGTCTACGGCTAAGCAACTCTCGAATGCCAATAAAGCCAGCTTTCGTTTGACTAATGGCGAATGAAGAATTCCCCTTGCCTGGTAGTGGTAGCCTTTCAAAAATATGTATACTGTGCATGTACATCGGTACCGATGTACATCGGTGTTACTTATTTCTGTGGTAGAACTATACTTATTTAATTTACGACAGCTTATCCAAATTGTTTTTAAGTTAGTCAATTTTTAATTTTTTCATCCTCTCGCGTCCACCAGTAAATGGCCAAACAAACAAATGCCAATAAAATAGTAAAGTGAATAGGTAATGCATATATAATAAAAACCTCACATTCTTAGTATCAGTGTCCATACTCTATGACAGTACACCTGACCTAACGTAACAGTTCAGCGAAATTTAAATATAGAGAAGATATAATACATATCTGAGAACAAATTTTGCTATTCATGAAGCAATCAGTAAACAAATGTAAAAAGAAACAAAATGAAGTACACATTCGAAAATACAGACCTAATACAATTCTATGCAGTTATACGAGTGCCTCGTAGCACACGACTATGAGGCGTAGCATTACACAGTGCTACGTCGTAGCAATGTGAAGTCATAACATTAGTGACTTGTACAGCAGAATAGTATTTTTTTTCTCTACAGCGCACATGAATGTTCTTAACGAGGTATTTTTATTTTAAATAACTATGGAAACACAAACATAGTATAATTTCGCTATCCACTAAAACATTGGAATGATCTGTAACTAATGAACGCGGCAGCTGTGAGGTAAATAAAACATCAGGAAATTAAAAAAAAAGTTTAATTTCTTTAATGAATCTATGATTTCTGTCGTATTGTGATTATTGTAGCTTTCTTCCATACGAACGTAATAGTTTTTATTATTACTTTCATCTAAAAGGAATTCCCTATCTAAAAATGGTGCCAGATAATATTTCAGCGTCTCATTTTGACAAAACGCTAGAAGCTCGATATACAGTTGGAAACTGTCGCGTAGGGGAAACTATTGACGTATTGTGTTCCATATAACTGCGGACAGCGGGATGGCGTGTTGGGGGAAATGGGATACGCCTGTACGACCGCGTAATGGCCCCGAATTGTAAAACATCTGCGGTGTATAAGAAAACGTCACGCGACCGCGTTCAGCGCCCCCATGCATGTGATTGTAAGTGGATTGGTGGGCAATAGCTAAATCAAAATATTTTTATTCAAAATAGAATTTAAAAAATTGGTTTTCTAACGTCAAAAATTTCATCTATCACCGGTTCAACCCCCTGTCCTGAGAAGAACCGGCGAAACGCACACAGCGGGCCCTATTAATTAAAGATTTATCTAAATATATCAACTAATTCTACTCGCCTGTGTTTCACTTAATTTAACCTGATCCTTCTCCTTTAATATTGATTATCTACACTAATGTTGTAACATTCTACGTATGTTACCAATACTTGACTTACAATAACTACTGTTATAGCTCCGACAACAAAAAACTCAATTGAGATGATGTTATAACATCCAAATCGATATCGTAAAATCTCATTATAACACTGTGTGAGAGCGAGAGAGAGAGAGAGTGGTGAGAGAGCCTTATTTCAAAATTCTTAATTCTTCTTGCTTGCTTGCTTGCTTGCTTGCTTGCTTGCTTGCTTGCTCGCTCGCTCGCTCGTTTGTTTGTTTGTTTGTTTGTTATTGTTGTTGTTGTTGTTGTTGTTGCAATGTTTCGCAATGTTTTATTAATTGATTAATTGCATTAGTGAAGATAAAGTAGTGTATGCAACTGCATATAACACGGGTATTAAAACACTCGTGAGGTACTATTTTGAAACTCGCGTTCGCTCCTTTCAAAAATTCACACACGTGTTTTAATACCCTTCTTTATATGACAGTTGCATAAACTACTATTGTATGTTTACTTATTTTTAACGGATAAACTACTGAATGGATTTTGGCAACATTTGGCACAGATATGGATTTAAATGGTCTATGTTCAGCAGTGGACGTGCGCCGGCTGATGATGATAGATTTAATTATTTTTTATCAATATTGGAATGCATTTTTCGCGGATGGAACTGTAGGGCTCTGCCAGTAGTATTATAAAGTACCGACTCCGACTTATCGTAGTGTCATGTTTGAAGACATTATTAAAACTTGTTTCCTTCTCTCTGAACCGCCACAAGAATGTCAGCCTGCATGAAATAAGAGAACCTAATAATATGGCACTATATCATAGTCTATATATATAAAACTCAAACGTGACAAAGCCATCTATCAACGCACAGCCCAAACCACTGGACGGATCAAGCTGAAATTTAGCATCCAGGTAGATGTTACGACGTAGGCATCCGCTTAGATTTTTAGGATTTTTAGAAATTCAACCCCTAAGGGTGTGAAATAGGGTGTTGAAGTTTATATGGATTTCTTAGAAATTAAACGCGGGTGAAACTGCGGGGCAATGCTAGTATATACATATAATTATACAGAACTTACTTAATTATTGATACCTGGTTATTCTACAGTTTAACTGATTTCTTTTTCCATCATTCATCATTTTTTTATTTTAAGAGGTAGTGCCACATTGCAGTAAGAGGTAGTGCCACACTAACCATGCAGCTAAATTGGACTGGCACGACCGGGGAGGTACCTCTCGCTTACACGAGACCGGCGTAAAGTGACAGCTGTATTGTCGCATTTCGTTTGGTGTGTGAGTAGCCGGTGGCCCATGGAGGTGGAAGGAGGAGGGGCGGCATCGCATTTGTATAGCCTATACGGATGAAAATAACTCCGACTGCTCCTTTGCCCCCCCCCTATACCAAAAAAAAATTGATTCGTTTCAAATCGGATTATACTTGCGAGATTACTTAATCCTACGATCCTAGGTTTTGTGGTAATAAAAATAGTAGTGGAAAATGAATTAATTATAATATGTGCTAAGTTCCAAATATAACTTAAATTATGTAATAATTAATAAATAAATGTATATACCTAACTAGAAGAATAGTTTTCTAATTGAAATATCTGCGGTTTGAACAAATAAATAAATTATATTAACCGTTTATAAGTAAGAAAGAACATATCATTAATTCATAGAAATAAACGTTGTGTTTTTTATTTATAATGCTTTCGTAAAAAAAGAAATAATGCAATGTTATACACTTGGAACAGTTATGAAATTTAAAAACCGCAAATTCTAAATATAAAACGGAAAATCCCGTCATTACATAATATAATATATTTTTATTCAGTTAAGATTCTTGGGGCAAAGGAATCGTTGTGTCCAGCTCGTATAGCAGCAATCTGAAATGTAATCTCGTCCTTCACTCTATCTGTGGTGTATACCAATAAAAAAATACGACACCGTAAAAAGAGCATAAAAACCGAATTTTCATCAACATAATTATACAGTTTCCTATTTACTTGTGTATTTTCACTTAGGAAGGCTTTCCTGAGTTTTGTTTACAAATATTGAATTGAATTTTGTACTTATTACGATACTTGTTGTGAGGCAAACAAATGGAGTTTATTATCATCTCCCCGCTGGAATAAACCGAGCGCAAGTGTCATCAACATCGTTACCATCTAACGTTCATCATCGATCACAATACTGACAACGATGCTGATGATTGTCACGAAATATCTCTTAATAAGAATCTTTGCTACAAAATACAAGTACAATCACGTACAAATGTCCAGTTAAAAATAACCTTAACATGCTGCGGTGCCGTATTAATTAGCTTTACTAATTACACGAGAAAGTTAGTATCGAATCAGTTCTTTATTCTTCGCCTCCGAGTGGAACGTTTTAATTGCCTGTGCAGGACACCTCTCCTGCCCCCCCTCCTCCGCGCGAGGCTCTTCTTTAGATAATTGCATTCGCATCGACTATACGAAGTTCTCGCATTGTTTATTTTTATTTTATACAGAACTTCAGCGTTTACTAAATATTATGTCCCCGGTAAAAAAGTATCAGATCTACAATGACAATTACTTACTTTATGATGTGTCTGTCTGTGTGAACAAACTGGTAAACTTCCAGTGTCTTTCTGCGTGAAGTTTCTGGTAAAGTTTAGTTTTAATATTTAATGCCTGTTAAACACAATGTGGTTTAAACATTTGTGTCTGTTATTTCTTCCGCTTTGGAGGGACGTATCATATTTAAAACAACATATTTTGTTTTCAAGTATTGAATGAGAGTCGTCTTTTATTTTCTTTATTCAATGTACAGCATCTCAAAATCATTTTAAAAGTAACATACAGTTTGTATAAACATGTATATAACGAGTTGTACTCGAATCTAAATGAAGGTAATTTAATAAAGTAGAACAACCTGGAGGCCGGCCGGGTAATTCGCGTATGATGTGGCAAATTATTAATTCCATTAGTGGACCCCAATCACGGCCCAGCGGCGGACGGCGGAGCTGCCCTAACGAACGTCGCTCCTTGCCAGTTCATTTTACATTCCGCACCGATCCACCATAAAGTGTTCGCACATTATAGCAACTCGACACCGACTCGACTCCAACTCAACTCAACGCATGACATTGAAATATAAGCTTTACGTTGCGTTTCTTAAGTTTGAATTTGTAAGTTGTTAATAGGTGGACGACGAGTGGTCATCGCATCGTTCACTTTCAACTGATTTTGACAAATTCACTCGATATACAACATAAAGCTTACATTTCAATGCCATACGGCGAGTTGAGTTACGAGTCGAGTCGGTCACCTTTACTCGGATAAATTAAGAGAACAATCGGCCACATGAACTAAACGTGTTGTCTCTTAAAAACTCCATCTTTTCTAAATTTTCTGATAGTTTTGATGCAGTGAAAAGAAAATGAGAATACTTACATATCAGTTTTTTGTATTTTTTATTCAAAGTCTTTGTAGGAAACTGCAAACATGCAGATTCACAGAAATAATACAACGTTATTCAGTTTGTGAGACTCGATCGCAAAAATACACTGATGAAATGCGAAGATGAATAAAAAGAAAATTGATAGGGCACAATGAGCACTGCTTTTATTTAACATTTTTCTTTGAGATTTTCAGAGAAAATGGAATGCTGTTGTACTCGAACTATGACATCTAATCCTATCTTATCCGTTTTTTTTAATTTTTGTACACCACAGATAAAATGAAGGACGAGATTAAATTTCAGATTGCTACAATACGGGCTAGACACGACGATTTCTCTGCAGCAGAAATATTACAAGAATAAAAATATATAATATAACTAGTTGCTATAGTTAGTTGCTATAGTTATAATTTAGATCTACTGAAAATATCGAGAAAATTTCATAACAATCAGTATTTAACTGATTAAACCGTCAATAAAAAGCAGATATTTCGATTTTCTTGAATATTTTAAGCTATTGTTCTCCTAAGGTAAATCCTAAATTAATATTTATTATTATTACTAGTTATTAAAAGGTTTAATAAATTCATATTTTAGAGGATGTGCTTGGGATATATTATGTTTAGACGCATTTAATCCTAAAAGTATGTACAGACTTAAAGCGAATCAACGCAAATAGAGAGTTTATTCTATTAAGATATGACCTATTTATCGTATGGTAGGTAAGCTTGTTCCGGTACTACTTTCATACAATTCTCTTTGAATTCTTCGTATCAACAGCAAAGTAAATATGAAGTATTATACTCTCATGCCCCAGGAAAATGTGTTTTGTTCAAATATACTTCCTGAAATAACCACCGCTTTCCCCAACTTGTAGTTAAAGCAATGCTATCAATTTGAATAGATAAAACACCGACTGTTAAGTAAATAGAGAGATAGCATTAAGACATTGTTTGGAAGTCAACATCTGCAAGTCCACGCTGCGAGATAATGAATACTT
Organism: Calycopis cecrops; assembly: GCA_001625245.1. Taxonomy (NCBI): domain Eukaryota; kingdom Metazoa; phylum Arthropoda; class Insecta; order Lepidoptera; family Lycaenidae; genus Calycopis; species Calycopis cecrops. Next base: position 312,571 of record LUGF01051872.1, on the reverse strand, counting down.
CAACTCGCGTTTACCTTTGAAATGCTCACGGAGATGGATAATTAAAGTTGAGTAACTATTCATATTTGTATACTGTAAACGGGACTTAATCGCGTTTTTATAAAATCGAAGTATTTACCTCGACTCTCGACGTTTCGGCCGCAATGCAACGGCCGTGGTCACGAGTAGACTCTGCCGTGGTCTGAGTAACTAGTTGTTATTCTCGGCTTTCTCCGCGTGAGAAAAGAAATCAACGAGTTAAAAAAGCGGTTTCATTAAATAGCTAGGACTTTTCAGTAACAATTCTATTAAATTATTCGACTACTCCTTGAGTGCATTATCAATACCAAGACGTATATTTCAATGCCAACTAAGTAGTTATTCATATCCAACTTGACTTAAAATCTCCAGAAGATTGATCCACCTGGTTGATGTTCCGCCAAATACTCTTCTAAAATAAAACAAGTTAGAGATAATCACAGTTAGATAATACCAATCAATTTCTGTTTCGGCTTTCGTCTGCTGTCGTGTCTTACCCTAAGAGCTTGCAGCAAGCAACAATAAATTGAGGACATTAAAAAAAATAGAAAAAGCTTTCAAGTACTACGGAGGACGAAGAGCAGCCTTAGCGCTTGTAGCTTTGCGGAGGCGGTTCAGAAGTTTGAGCTGACAATAACTTGATGTGGAGAAGTTACAGGGAAAAGCGGTTATTTGTTGAATTGCGAGCTTCTCTATCATTGTTTGTAATTATGGTTAATAGACATCTGCTGTCATTATTATGTCTTATTCTTTCCTCAAAGGTCGGCAACGCATCTCTGGTGTTACGGATGTCTGTGGGCGTTGGTGTTCACTTTACATCCGGTGACCTAACTGCTAGTTTGCCTCCTATGCTATAAAAAAAAATATGTCCGTCGTTAAAAAGGTATAGTGTACGGACTAATGCCCCGTCCCCTAGACGGTGACTCTTCGTCGTCCTCGTCCTCATATGAGTATCTTTTAAATACTTTAAAAAAATAATGAAATAATTAATTGGTTGTCCTCTGCTTTCCCTTGCCGTTTCGTGAATAAATTGTGATATGTAATATAAATGAAATATTAAATATAATAGCTGAAATTTAATAGTCTGTTATATCATCCATCTGCGTCACAATTAAAGTAAATATTGTATTTAGGCTTTTTGTATTAATAACTATTAGCAATAGAACAAGGTTTAATAATCATGTCATCATAGTTTTCAGTGCATAGTGAAATACTTTGGAAATTACAAGCCTCATTCAACAACAATTTCTCTACAATACTGGGTCAAGTGTATTAAATGAAAAGCGTTTCACCTGAAAACGCCGCGCCGCGACATTAACATAATATTACAAACAAAATTAACATTTCAGCTCTCCGCTAACTGTGTTTGCTCGTTGTGAATTAAAAAAAATAACATTGACTTTTTTAGTTATGTAGAGTTAGATTAAAAGTCATTTAATAGAAATATTAAAATAAAATAAAATAATTCAGAATATTATTATATTTGTACACCTAAAAAAATTTTCAATATGTTAATGTTAGCATGTCGTGATAGGGCTAAATTAAATTATCTGATTCGCGGAATTTTTTTTTTATAGCAATCTTAGCTAACTACTAACGACCAATAAGATCCGAACGGTTAATGGATATGTTGTTCTTCTTCGCTATATCTCGAATTTCGATTATCGACATGTTAAATAAATTTGCAAACTTCGTTAGTTTCGTAACCCCGAGATTAAGAAAGTGTTTCTTCTACAAATCCAAAAAGACACCAACTTAATGTTGATCGAATATCAAGAACAAGTTTGATATATGTGGGCTCTAATGGACTATTTTCTGATCTAAATGCGCTGTTCGTGTGATACAGATAGGAGGTGGACAAAGTCGGGTCCTCCGCCTTACATAGGGCAGAGGCGTATCTCATCACTTATCAAACCATCACACCATTGATTAGCACGGATTGTAAGAACCGTCATAAATAATAATATAAGACATACTGATACTTATGTGGTAACGTACTTTTAGTAAGAGGTAGTGCCACACTGCATGCTTGCACGCAGCCAAATTGGGCCGGCACGACCGGGGAGGTACCTCTTGCTTACACGAGACCTGCGTAAGTGACAGTTGTGCTGTCGTGTTTCGTGCTGTGTGTAAGTCGGTGGCCTCTAAGTGGATGTTTATGGGTGTCGGCAGTATAATGTTTTTCAAAGAATTATTTAACGATACCCACGATGGATTATTGGACAAAAAAAAATACCTCAACTTAGTTGTATATACTCCACAAAAATTTAACTATTTTCTACCACTTTTTTGCCATGATTAATCGACGTACCCATATCAAATTACCTACGGCTTTCTAGTTGTCTCGAAGTAAACGACGGCTATGACGAAACTATATAAGTGTTCCTAGTTTACTGCGGAACCCTAAAAAAGGCAAAGAAGATTCTTATTCTGCGTGTTTGTTTTGCAACTATGTGATGGTACTGTTTGTTGTGTGAAAATAATAAACACTGACGAATACCTATGAATACAAAATAAATAGATCTCAACGTTAAGCCGCACCGAAATAGCCGATACAGAAACTCAAACCGAGTGAAGCTTCTCTAATGGCGACGACTGACGGCAATACGCTGGCTATTAAATGTAGCAGAAAAACCCGTTGAAACTCTCAGATAAAATTAGACAGCGATAAAAAGAGGCAATTTCGTGGAGTTTTTACGGCGCAATCATCAAGTCGAAGTTAGAGGGGAGACAGGGGGAGGGACGTCAATAGCGCAAGGGCTGGTACACAATAAGACGTTACGACGTCATGACGTGCAACGTAGAACCTTGCGTCGTTGTTACGTGTCAAACGTTGTTATGTCGAGCAACGAAAAAAAATACGTCACGACAACTCAACCACGCCACGTTATCCGCCAACGCGTCGCGACGCGACGCGACGTAATTGCTGGTGTCGCATATAGAATTACCGTTTACCGTACCGTAAAATTTCAAGAAATGAACCATACTAGACGTATTGTTGTCATGAGAAGACAACATGTTGTTATTAAGAAAACTGGTAAAGAAGAAACAAGTACAAAGAAAATACTGAATCCATCCTTCATCTTTGAATATTGAGTAACAAATGTTGACGTTTGGCGGCTGTGGGGGCAACGTGAGATTAAACGTCACGATGACGTGGTGACGGGCAACGTGCCACGCTGCACGTCACGACGTAATAACATCTTACTGTGAACCAACCCTCAGACTACGCCGCCTGGCCTCGGTCGTCCGGTAAAAGATTGACGAATCACATTTTTACGGACGCATGTAAAAAGCTGACGAATTTTATGAGCACGGGGATGGTAAAAGTTTTATAGGTGAATCTTAATCGACCTGACATTACCTTTGATATTTTCGCTTAATGTATTTTTAAACTGTCGGTTGGTTGGGTTAGAAGGGTACGTGAGATAAGGTGTCGCTACGATTGCTTCGACATGACATTGGCTTATCTTCTTGTAACGTTATTGTTAGATATACGCTTCGTCGGTGTTACATAATACAATAAAATAATTTGTTATTTTATGAAAATAGGATTGCGTGTATTCGTGTGTGCGTGCGTGCATGCGTGCGTGCGCGTGCGCTTGCGTGTTTGGGTGCATTATTTCTATGATATGAAACTCGATATCTAATTTTGATTACATTATTATTTTAGTCGTAATTTAAACTGTACCAGTTACACTTACGTAAGTATTTACCTAACTTAAGAATATCCTACAGCATTTATGTATAAAATCTCAGGTTATGCAATTTGCGGCTGAATATATCCTTTGGCTTGATTGAATTTTATAAAATATTCAGTGCATATATCGGTAGGTCTGAGTCATAAAGTATATTTTGAAATATTCGGAGATGGAAAGTATGTGGTTGAAATCGTGGGGCTATACGTGTTTGAGACACACTAATATACTATTTAATATAATGCTATTGAATCTATCTAGAAAAGTTCACACTTTACACGCTGTGTTCAGAATATACTTTTAAAAAGTAACCTTCAAGAAAATAACATTAACGTCGTGACGTAGTTGTATGAAGTATGAAACAATCATTAAGCTTCGAATCACGTATCCAAAAAAGTTGTACTTCAGAAATGTTATTAACATTTAGGCGGTATGTTGTATGAATATTAATAATCTATTTCGAGGTTCGGTTATGATATTTATTTAATATAAACGCTTACACGTAATCTTCATTAAAAGATTAGCTTAAGAGGGCTAAAGGTTAAATTTTATGAATATTGGAAATCTAATCGCAGAAGTGCGCTTTCACACAGTCAAATATCGAGCGATTTGGGTCGCAACTCTAAAGTTTGTGAGAATTACAAAGGACTTTTAGTACATTTTTTTCAGTAACCTTTACTTACTAATCATTAGTCCTAATTTGGTTGGAGTATTTTCGTAGATGCCCATATTCATACGCACCGCCCGAGGAAACACCTCAAGGCAGGTATTGTGCCATCAAAATATATTACTATATACTATATATACGTATATAAGTTTTTGCAATTCAGATCCTCCCGAATTGTACGTAATGTGACGTTATAGCTATTACTTCATGCAGGTATTATGTGAGTCTACAATCCCAAACGCCTATTTCAATTCTTGTTACTGGCAAACAAATAATAAGAAAAGGGTTCGTCCAATTCTATGTATTAATGGCCCTATATTTACTAAACTTATCAAATAAGCCACCGCAAGGAAACAGGCGATCGAATAAATAAACCATGTGAAATCGGACCTTTGGAAGCCACTATGCCATTTATGTGTTTTAGTATGTGCCTGTGTATGTAAAACACACCCATATTATGTGGCTGTGTATATAACACACACACACACATGCTCAAAAATACGTGACTCTATATGTAACACACATACACACTAACATGAACACATTTTAGCGACAAGAAAAAACCGAAAACGCGCTGCCGCGGCCGCCACTCGTCGAGGCACGCACTTAGGGCGATCCAAGAAGGCGTTGCTATAACGACTTGGAAATTCCGCCGCCAGTAAAAAAAAGCTTTAATCTCATCCTGAGGCCGCAGATTATGGGCGATCTCCATTATAAGGGGCCCTGAGCTAAATAACAATAGCGGATCAGATAAGCCCAAATCATAATTTAAAAACTTTCCGCCTCTTACCTTTTTGTTTATTTATCATTTCGGCTCCGACGGTGGTTTTTTTCCGCATAAATTTTATCTTATCGTGCTTCTGTTTTTATAACGTGACTTCATAAAACACTTATTATTTGTTGTGGTCATTTGATGTTATTACGAATATATAAACATGTACATTATATATTAAAGAATATGTACAGGTATTGCCATTCATAAATACGTGTCCGCATGGTGTTCGCCAATGTAACGCACTTTTCTGTTTACATAGGTTACGTAACAGTAACTAACATAAAAAGAAGGAGTAATAGAAGGGTGCGACATCATGGATCGCCTTATATTTAACGTAAAAAGTATATTTTATAACGGCTGATGGATTCCGCCTGATGGCGAAATTGAGACTAGTCTGGGGTCATATAAATTATTTCACTCGTTGTGTAGAGGGAAAAGGGTCGGCTTAGTGTGACGAAGTGCGGTAGAGGTCCCAAATTTCGTAACATCTTAATATTTCAAAATACAATGTCTAGATATTGAAACTTGAGGATGAGCTAAGTTTGCGAATCTGGTATGCCTTACATTTTTTTACAAATATGTAGTGAAATCACGATTTTTCCTTTTATGTTTGTATCTTGCTCTGCAATTCTTTCTTTAGATGGTTATTTCTAAAGAGAATCTTATTACCATCGACTTAGACTTTTCTGTTATGATGTTAAATATTTGTGTTTAATAAATAAATAAAAAAATAATATTAATAAACAGACGTCTAATGGGTATGCAACTATAAAAAATATGGATATGACGGTATGTTCGCTCCACTGCTGTACAAGCCATCTGATTTCCGATTATATCTAATACAAGTTTCCTATGAATCTATGCTACCCACGCAACGTATAGGCTTAGGTTTGATTTATTGACTTATAATTTGATATTATAATTAATCCCGAGCTTCAAGTTTACATCAAAACCCAAAGTAAACTACGTACTTGATTAAGTTTATTGACATTTTAGAGATCATCAACAGTTTCTAAAATCCGGTAACACACGGTAACTTCAGACAGCACAGTGCTATATTATATTTCTGACTGCCTCGTGGTCTAGTGGTAAGCATGTTCAACCACAGACGTGAGGTCCCGTATTCGAATTCCGCATCGGGCCAAAGTGCTATAGGAATTGTTCAATTTATAATAATAGTCCGGGGTCAGGAAGTTAACGGTGTTACACCCCCGTGTCTCGGAGAGCGCATTAAGCCGTCGGTCCTGCGCCTGATTTCTCACCGGTCGTGTCGGACTGCCGTCCCAACGGAATATGAAAATGAGAGAATAGAGAGTGTACTTGTGTTTGCGCGCACACTTGTGCACTATGATATGTCTTGCGCAGAAGGCTCGTCTATATTAGACGGCCGTAGCCGAAATCCGCTAGGAGGATATTTATTTAAATTATATTATATTTCTACTCGATACAAAATTTATACATTAAGTTACGACTGCCACGTAGTCAAATTAATTGTGCGTAACTATGAAATGAACGTGCTGTAACTCGCCAGCGAGCGCCACGTGCAGTGGCCACACGCGCCGATTATTGAGGATAAATACATTTTTTATTATTGCAATAAACCTCCGCTAACTGCTCCCTGCCGGTGTAGATAATGCTTTTGTCCGCAAAAAGTTATACGCGGGTGTTGGAAATATTGTGTGGAAATATTTAAAACTGTATTTACACGTTGATAGGAAAGTTTTCAATTAAGTTAAGTGAATTCACGTTGTCGGCTTGTGGAATATACGGTCTTATTCATAAAAAGTTAGGACACGTCTAAAGACTCCCTATAGTACAATTGTCAAGTTTTCTTATTAATAACAGTGTTTTCGCGTTAATCTGTTCTATAACCTTATCATAATGTTATCTTTTTTTAAGTTTACTTCTTTAAGCGCGTTATGAAAAAAATACGAGACTGAAATTTTAAGGTTTGTGACACAAAAGTTACAATATAAACTATAAAGTTGCATTTGTAGAAATAGAACGTCTATTAGTCGCGCGAGTTGGCACCATTATCTTTGGCACATTCACACACGTGTTTTAGTTTCATATCTTTTTATTTAAGACTAAGACGTCTCAGCAGGGGTGAAAGCGTTTAAGCGTGCAAGGATACCATTAGTATCAGTTAGGTTTAAGAAGCGTTTATGAATAAAACTCTCTTGTTGATATAGCGATACAAATATATTTAATGAAAGATGACTAGGCTCGAGATAGTCCAAAAGTATTATTGGGATTCTTAAGTTTATCAATATAATAATAGTCAAGAATAAGAACGTTGTCGATATTCCACAACCGTGTCTTGGAAATTTAAAGTGAATTAAGATTTTTTTAATATTGTATTTCAGTTGTATGACAGGGAAAATATAAATATATATTTATGATAATAACTCTTGATTTAAAGGAATTATAGAATTGTATGTTTATTACAGTGGCCATCTGTCTAATTTGCTGCAACACGGGGTAAATTGTAACGGTAGCTATTACATACAGCAGTCAAAGCGTATAACAACATTATTTGGCGCCATGTCAAATGAAACAATTTTTTGAAAATTCTAAGACTGCAGCTTCATTCCTACTTTAAGCAAGAACTAATTCGAACATCACTCTCTGATGACACGCTTAGCTTATTTGTTAAATCGCGGACAGTCCTGATTTCTAACCTGCAAGTGTATGCATACTCATACACACGTGATCTCCGTGATCAATGTTTCATCACACAATATTGAAATAAAGGCTCGAGTAAATAAATTGGACGTAAATGTTTTTGTACATTTTATCGAGTTATAAAAACTAAAAACTGCTTTTGTTAACGGGACACGTATCACAAATGTATTTACAATTTTCCAATAAAAACTGTTCAGTTAATTCATATTTATTCATATGCAGTTTGTGTCTTGCCGATATAATACTATATTACTACTTTATATGTTTTGTCAATAGTCCTTTTTGTATAAAGGTTATTGTAGAATTTAGACATTTTTATTTACAACCGACAAAGACAAACATAATTGACGACCGGCTGGCGCAGTGGCACAGGGCTCGGATAAGCGGAGCATGTTGCGCCAGGGGTCGCGGGTTCGAATCCCGCCTAGATCATGGATGTTTATCTATGTATTATATGTATTTCTATAATAAAAATCTTAAATTCATAAAAACATATTAAATATATTCCGTTGTCTAGTACCCGTAACACAAGTCCTTACGGTACTTAGCACGGGGCTAGGCTAACGTGGTGTGTAAAGTCCAAATATACTTATTTATTTATTATTTATAATTGTATGTTACATTACATTTTTCATCGTCTACCACTTCTGTCGGCGAAGTCTAACCACAAGTACTCTAGGTCTCATCTTGAGAGTGAAGTGAAAATTCATGTCAAGATAATAATATAATCCATCATCGTCAGGCCCACTGCCTCCCGTTATGTTATATATTGAAAAATTGCTGATCGTAGCTTGTTTCCAGACGAACGAAGATTGCCTTTCATTATATCAATCAGTTATGTTAACTCAGAATTTCATTTTTCTGATACTCTCAGAAATTACATGAAATGCGATAATGTTGTCATAATTACACTTCAATACATTAAAATATACTAGAAAAGTATTTCTCCTGACACGGAGAGGTGGCAATGCTCGCATTACTCTATTCTCTGTGTATATTGTATGAAGTTACAATAGACAATGTCAGTACCCTATCCGTCGTATTAAGTGTGGTGGGTTTATTAATGAGCAGTACATTACATAGTGGGTCTGATTTCCCCCGTGGCGGCTACACTTAGACGTAGCATGGCACAGCCATTTAATGCATGCATGCACAGCGGCAAACGGAATCATTTATTTTTATAAAATGCATTTCAAGAATGAAACTTATTTAACCACAATCTTGATATATGCTAAATATCGTTGCCCGGGACAACGTGCATAAAATCCCTAGGTTGGACTAAATCCTGTCTTTAGATTTTAGCAATAAATTAAATATGCACTTCTTTCAAAATTAAATCTTCAACAAGACAAAATATACAAATCATATAATATTTAATAGTTTTATCGCGAAGCAAGAAATTGACAATCACACAATCATTTTCTTAATACAGTTAAATTATACATAACATTGTGGTGCGGTGGCTGAAAGTCTAACGTCGACGAAAGAAAGTTATCTAAATCACCGGCATAGACCACATACCTCTCACTTGTAGCATTAATTCTTTCTACAGGGAGAAAGCCTGGAACGAGCCTGGATCCTTTTTCAATGTGCTTTACATGAGAAAAATAGAACATTTTAAGAGATCTCGATAGTCGAAAGTGTTGTCAACCTTCGAGGCGTCCAAGCTTCCACCTTGGACACATTCTGCCGCCTTAGGTTAAGATATACGTTTTTACAATTAATTTTACATTACCAACATAACAAAACGAAACCATAGCTTTACTGGTTCACAGGTCGGTGCTACAATTCTTCTAAGATCATGAAAAGTTTCGTACCAATCTTAAACGTAAAAACACTGACCGTAACAATGTGAACAGAAATGCCGGAACGAGTAAAGTTTCCAGTTTTGTCCCTTCCATTTTTATCTTTATTTTAATTTCATTACTTGTTGTTATAGCGGCAATAAAAAAATACTTACGGCGAAAGCCTTGTAATAGGGTTCCGTTGGCAATTATTTAAAAAGACACTCTTAACAGACCCATAAGTGCTAGCATATATGTTGGCAATAAATCTTGAGACATGAATTTGCTAAAACGACACTTGTCAATATTATACCTAATATTGCACTATGGTGTAAGCCTTGTTCTGGTGGTACGGATAAGCAATCGCAGGTGAACGCAAATATCTTGGGCGAAGCCAATTTGACTAAGCAATTTTTTGTACTGTTCTTTGTAGAGGTACATAGAGCAGTACAAAAAATTTGCTCAGTCTAAGGAGAAGAGGGACTATTGAGAGGTGGAGGTGGTTTTACAAGAAAGAAGAGGTGAGGATGGAAATATCACCAATATTTGAAAACCCTCCTGTAAAGGTGGCGTCGGTCTACAAAATTTTTCCGGGGCACCTCACCAAACGCTTTTGGTGAGGTGCCCCGAAAATATTTTGTACTTAAGCCATACTTTGCTGACGCCAGGGCCGCGGGTGTTGGCATAATAATTACATAAAGTCTTTAAAAATTACTGAGAAAAATCGTTCTCGGTCGTACAGTACATATGTATATTAAATAAAAAAGAAACGCTAAGAGCGCCTGTAAGTGCCACTTCCGAGTAAGATAAGGTAAATAAAACAGGACCGCCGCGATGGAGGGGTGATAAATCTCGGCAGTGGGATTTATTGCCGGCTAAGAGCCTGTTTTTATTGTTACTACTTTGTTACATGTCCCAGACTCAGTACAAGACTAGAGACATGTTGTACATTTGAACACTGAGGAACGAATAATAATTATACATAATTTAGAAAATTAATCAATTTACATCAAAGCAACGACCGATTAAGGCAGTTACACCAGAGGATTACCTCTGCTTATGCTTAAATTATAACCCCTCAGAGTTCGAATCCCACCCAAGACATGTATGTTTTTGAGCTAGATGTATTTCTATAACAAAAATCTTAAATTGAATAACGTTTCTTAAATTCATAAAAACCAGGTATTATAACCAATTTACGGTAAAGATACTCGCACTAGGCACTAGTGCGAGTATCTTTAACGTAAACGAGTTCGAATTACATTACATTAAATTACTGGAAAAGACACAAAACTTATCCAGGCAATCGGGTACGCACAGCTAGCTAAAAATGTCGCTTTCATATAACTGAGGGGCCATATATAATATTTTTGTCTACGCCAGCGCATACGACGCGTTGTCAGAAACTTCTTGATCTATGAAGCTGAATTTCGGAAATCGGATAGTTTATGGGGACAAGAATGGAAGCGTTGACTAAGAAATCATTTTGTAAAAGAAGAAAATAAAAATGAAGACACCTTCTTAGCACCTTTTGTACCTTCTTGAAGTTCATGATGTTATGATATTCTGTTAGACTTATAATTTATAGAACAGTGAAAAATGATGTAAAAGCGATTTTATACAGTTATACGTAAACAAAACTTGCGACTCTGGTAGCAGTTAGATTTATCTTTTATACATTTTGACGAGCAAAATTCTGAATTTTATTTTACGGGTATCGAAAAAGAATCTATTGGTTGTTACTCTTTTGTTTAAAAATGGAATTTTCCTTTTTCAGTTTATTTGTATGCACGGGTTCTTTCTCTGAAAAAAGGTAAATAATTTTTGTTTTCAAAATATTTTAGAACACAATCCTGTTAGAATTATTGACGTTCTCGTTATCAAACATTGCATAACCTAAGTAAAATAATAATATGAGTTGAGGTTTGTCTAAATAATTAAAATACATAAAAAGAATAATAACAGAGGTGGGTATAATATGTGGCATTTGATATTAATAGCTCCTTGTTGTATAGGGTACAAATGAGCAATTGGAGTCTATCAGGATGTCACTTATATTATATGTGCATCTATATGACTCAAGCTTGTAATATTTTTTCATCTCCTAACAAAACCAAATAAGTTTTCACATCCAAAATCAAACCAATCATTATTCATAATTGACTCTCATCTGTTCCTCGCTTATCAACTAACAAGAAATATATTCAGAGGCACGTAATAGATTGCAAATGACTGTGTCGCCTAACGAGCTCCGTGTAGTGCACTCCGGACTACAAACGGTTAGGACGTCTAAAGAACTTAGTACTTAATGTAATTGCTGGCGGCCTGCTGTCGGTGGAGTCCGCGGCAGATGTGGGGCTGGTTTTATTTTTAGAGTTGGCAAGCGGCGCGGTGCCGAGTGCGCACTTCACGTGCCCGCTGGGTTTTCATTATATCGTTGTAAGGAAGTTATTTTAAAGTACCGCTGCTTTGATACGTTACGGAATTTGTATAAGGCAACTAACATAACATATCTTAAGGCATTTTTATTATTCTTTTTATTAGTAACTATATGTCAGCAATAAGAAGAATAAATACTATTATACGTTATTCTGATGGTGAGCGTTTGTGCCTTGCTGCATTACATCCAAATTTGCTGCATAAAGCCTCTCACTCACATGATACTCCAGTAAAGTGACAGCTGTACTGCCGCGTTTCGTTGGCCCATTCGAGCGGAGGCTGGAGGAGGAGAGGAAAACAACGAATAACAATTATGCGAATGTCTATGAGAGTCGGATATCGCGCTATATATCTATCTAATAATATATAATCGCGCTATCGTCGATAACCCTTTGCTCTCCTCGTCTAATATAAAAAAGACTTGGACTTGGATAGAATTATGTTGATAAAGCTTTTTTGAGCAGCGTTCTGATGCCTTTGGGTTGCTGATGAGAAAAACGTCAAGTTTACAGTGTCGCGGGGTCGGACCCCGACTCCCTAAGGAAATTTGTACCACACGTAATTATGTTATGTGAGGTTTTTCTTTTACTCGTCCCATCTGCTTATTATAATAATGAGAACAAGATAGGATGTTTGTACTTTATCATATTATACAGATGATGTTATGTTTCCCCTATCGTTGTTATCGTATTAACGGTGTTTCGGGTTCAAAGCGGCTTTTTTATGACATTGGACAGCGAGCAATCAGACCCATTTTCATGACATGACCATGACCCATAGACATCCGCATAGAAATAAACACATCCTTTTTTCTCCCACCTCCATGGGCCACCGACTACTTAGACACCGCACGAAACGCGACAGCACAGCTGTCACTTTACGCGAGAGACGATCGAGTCGATTTTTAAAAATTTCTGAATATGTTCGGTATTTGTAAAATATATTTAAATTTTTTATTCAAATATTTTTACGAGATAGAAACATACTCGAAAAAAACTGCTGAGCTGAGTTAAAGTTAGAACTAGTGGCGTAACTGTACCGCTCGAGGCCCGTAGTAAATTTTTCTGATGGACCCTCCAACATAAAGAAGATTTTTTTTAGTTGGGATTCTTCTTTGACTGGACCCCTTCCGACTTTTCGAGCCCGTGACATTTTGACAACTTGCCGTCCTGCAGTTACGCTACTGGTTAGAACAGAAGCGAAGCTAGAAGAGAGGCTTGCGAAATTGAGGGGTTAGTAATTTGAAATAAAAATACTTTGAGCAGAACATGTTTGTTAAACTATATAATTATTAATTAACAGTTGGTAGTTAAGCCTACTGAATCTTATGTCTGCATGTTACCACATATGAGCTACTACAACAAATGGAGTCTATAAATTTTAGTCAATTTATTTACCAATGAATAAGGTTAACTCAAATTCATGGAAACATAAAAAACTTTTGTATAATTAAAAGTAGTATAATTGCGAAGCAACGACGACAAAGTGGCGGGCGAAAGCTATTAATGTTATACAACCACTCAAACTTTGACGCGGCTAGTTTTATTAAAGCACGTGTGAACTGAAATGGCGCCCAAACACAACACAAACACGAGTAAAGTTGGCGCGTGTGCTCCGGTGGGAAGTTTTGCAATTGCACCAGTGATATACAAACGGCGGGGAATGAAACCTCGCGCAGTTACCGTGAGTCTTTTCAGCACCAGAGTTAGAATAGTTCAGACTCAGGGCAAGTATAGCGTTAGAAAATAAATCAGTGATTAGTCGTAAGTCTTTTCAGTTTAGAACGACCTCGACTCACGCGCGTACTAGTAGTGCGATATAGTAGAAATCCTCACGTTACGTATACTGTATATATATCAATCATGCTTACAATGTTCTTCATTCTAGTTTAAAACGGGGATTAATAAAACGAGCGAATAAAAAATAACTTAGCGATTGATGATGTGATACCGTTTTAATAGCTAGAGCGATATGAAAATAAGTAATCGAAAAATAAACTAAACTAACGACGAATATTGGTAAATAATAAAACTCAGAACGAGCTTACAAAAAGTGTGGTATGAGAAAATTTCAGATATTAAAATATAGCTGAGCGACTAATTACTAAGTGAGCGAGTACAAAGTTCACTTTATGCATGTAGTAGTTATAAAACTACTTAATAATTACTGATATCCTATTTAAGTATTCTATTTATACTTTCAAACAACCCATACTGCTAGATGCGGAGAAATGACCTGTGCGACTGTCCCAAATTTTTCAATAAATATGTAATATGCAAATGCGTTAGTTGGTTGGTTTTAGTTCGGCCAAAACTTAGAACACTACGTACCTCTGGAAGTAAAAATTATACCAATTAGGCAAAAAAGAAAACGAGGCTTTGATCTAAGAATATTACAAATAGAGGGACGATGTGCAATCAGGTCACCGGAAGTTACCTACACTCCAAACAGCTGCGACACTGATGACTGCGATTGACGAGCTTTGCGATACAAATAAAGTATTTTCTTCTTGAAAATCCCTAATTATATATTGATCAGAAAATACCGAAAACGGCAGCTGATTCCACAAGAAAAGAAATGTCGACAAGTGAGTGCCGAGTGTCGAGTAAGTGATAGAAATTTTTAGTTTTGGTGAGACTTCCGGTAATGAAATTCAGCTTCAGATATTAGTCGGAACATCTCCTCGGTGTAATCTCCGTATCTCCACGTACCAAAAAATAATTCCTCGAACGACTTGTGTACTAAAAACTTCATATCTGGATGATCGATGGATCCTGGCGCTGGTTATTAACCATCAGAGTCGGTGGACGCACAGCAGCGATCAATCTTCATTTGCAATGCTCCGACATTATTAGACGCCATTTTGTCGGTGATTTATTCGTTGTTTCATTATTTTGCGATATAATGATAGATCCTGTCTCGTAGCTCGGGATTTAATAATCTGTGCTCGCTCATATTTCACCGGGCTCCGACTTCATGTTTCGTGATCGGTACGTAATTTGTTAAAGAGGCTATTTATGGCAAAGGATGTCGTGTAATTAGAGCCATTTAGTGACCACTTTAGCTTATTAGCATCGGCATATGGCTATGCTTTTCCTCCCCTCATAGGTTATCGGCTATTCACATACCGCGCGGATTGCAACTGCATAGTTAACACTTTCTAATTGGTATCCCGAGAGCGAACGGCGTAGTTTTGGTAGGGCCAGGTTCAGATAAAAATATGCATTTTGACATTACCTTTTACTAGGCTTACTTGTGTAAGATGATAAATAATTGGCGGAATATCGCGAGAGATACGAACTGCACGACTGGCTAGGGTGCTTTTATTAATGTTTACTATATTAGAACGTGGTTTTTATGAATTTAGATAATACTAGCTGCGCGCCACGGTTTCACCCGCGTAAATTTCGATCCCGTTGAAAGTAGAAAATTATCCAATAGCATCCCATAGGAATATTTTTTTAGGGATATAAACTATCATATATGTGTTAATCCAAGTTACTCTCTATATTTGAGCCAAATTTCATGAAAATCGGTTCAGCCGTTTTTGCGTGAAGGAGTAACAAAAAAACAAACAAACATACAAACTGTCTACCCCATCTTAAATAATGAGTAACTAAAACATTTTTTAAACGAAAATGTAAATATTTTTATTCAAAATTAGAATTGTACAAATCACTTTTTGAATTGACCCGGAGCGAACGGGGAGGTACCTCTCGCTTTTATAATATCCACCGTTAAGTGATAGATGTGTTGTCGAGTTTTGAGCTTTTTTTGCTGGAATATTGGGGCTATTAAGGAAGTATAGTATAGCAATAGTAAATAAATTATAAGAATTATAATATCTGTTGACGTCGGTAATCACCAATACGTGTTACACACCTATACGCTATAAAAAATATCTCGTGTAATATTTCTGGTAATCCTAATTCCCTGTACGGTTGCCGCATGCAAAATAAGTAGAGATCGTGAATTGGCGGAGTCATCGGAAAATGGCTTGGCTTCATTCGATTTTCCAATCGGGGCTGGAGGAGCGAACAGCACGTATGCGATTTCCATTTCCATTTAACACTACAGGCACGTTTAGAAATGTCTCCCTTCCTCTTTAAATCTATTTTAATATTTTAAAGAGGTAGAAATGTATACTTTATTTTTTTGTAGGGTTAATCTAAGGAAATGCTGATCCGATTATGGAAAATTTTCAGTAAAAAAAGCTACTTTATTTAAGAGCGATATAGGCTATATTTTATTGTGATTGGAAAAAAAATATTTTGGACGCCCAGCGATGTGGGCACGGTCGAACTGTCTGACTGTGAAAATGTCCTAAATAAACTCTATTTTTTTCGAACAACATAATGGTAATAAAACTGTTTTTTATTAAGAGGTAATGCTGCATATTTCCTTATTAGCCTCTAATCAAAGAAGTGTAATGGACAATCTCTTT
>LUGF01051872.1:270813-283057 GCA_001625245.1 Calycopis cecrops | reverse complement strand
TGCCGCAGCCGCCGCAGCATAGGCCCGGTAACCCTCCTTTTTATGGCGCAAAACCAACTTACAGGAGCGTCCAAACCAAGGCTGCGATTTGCCGTCAATGGGTACCATAGCAAACGGAATGAATAGTTCCATTCCTTGAAGCACCACATCAGCGACAGATTCCACCACTGCGTCAGGATTATCCAGCGTGAAGCAAATCCGCCCCCATGGGTACGATGCAAAGAAAACCCGCATCCCGTCCCAGTCTGCTGACCTGTAGTGCCAGACACGACGACAGCCAATGTGACCCGGCCTTGATCTGCGTACAACTGGCGCTGAACTCCGTATCAGACAGTGGTCCGACGATCCTAGCGGAGCATCAACGGAAACTGTCCGGATGGGAGGTCAACAAAAGGTCTAACAGGGAAGCTGTATGGTCATCGACATCTAAGATACCAATTGTGTCAAACCATAAGCCAAAGCAAAGTCATGAAAAGATCTTCCCGCATGATCGGTAGAACGTGAACCAAGTCAATCGGCATGGTGGGCATTAAAGTCGCCAAGGATCACGATCTCTGCGGTTGGGATCTGTTTCAGCACGGAGTCTGTAGCCATTTCTATGTGCTCAAGGAGTCGATCAATTTCGGCATTCTCCGCTGTGGGATCGGTATAGGCACTGTATAGGGTTTACATTGCCGTCATTTCACGTCGATATTAAGTGAAAGAGAGGTACTTCCCCGGTCGCGCCGGCCCAGTTCGGCTACACACTAAATTGTGTGCAGCATGGCGCTACCTCTTGTAAAGTGTCTGTCTGGCTTCTTTTTTTTTTCCGGCATACGTAAGCGGGCTCCACCTCTAGTTAATCTTGAACTAAAGGAGGAGCCCGCTTCTCTCTTTAACTGTTAAAAAGAGAAAAAAGATCCAAAGATTCTATTAATAAATAACCTTTCATTACATTATTATATTAATATGAAACCATTAACTTATTACTTAAGCTTTTCTCAAGTTAATTAAAGTAGTTCATTTTAATTTTTGAAAATTAGTTTTAACTTTAGGTGACGTCATATAACTTTTCATACGGATCTCTAAAGTTAATCCGTAACGTTTTTGAATAAAATAGGATAGAACAAGTCTAGTAGTTATGGAGCCTACTATGAAACCTTTGCTCTTTATAACAAAAGTAAATAGTGTATTCTTTTATCACATCAGGTGATCCAACTATTATCTGCCTACATAAAAATAAATACGCATCTGTTTGATGAGCGGAGCAAACTGTGTTTGCTAATACAATATTATCTGACTCGATCCCGTATTTACAGTAAGCACTGTTGACTTTGCATTCGAGTGATCCGTCAGCACTAGCTCTTGTCCGCTCAGAGGGTTCAGCACACAAGGCGCAGCACACGCGAGCAGCACCGGCGCGCAGCACAAACGCGCAGCACGCGCGCGAACACAACACAAAGCAACTTCAAGTGTTAGAGATGCACTTGACTGGCGCAGCTATTTTTAAGGGTCATATTGAATACCTAATGATTCAATATTTATTTCTCGTCTAATCAATGGAATGAAATCATTTCTGAATATTTTTTTATTCCTCCAAAAACATTTCATGTAAAATGTTGCCAAGACGACAGCATAAGGGACGACAATATAGCCCTGCGAAAAAGATATCAAGCTTCTGAATCTACACGGACTTTACAAGTTCTACATGCCAGTAAAATTGTCTGGCTTCGCCCTTGCGCTACCGTTGTGAAGAGTGAATTCGAATATTTAGTTTCGGAAGTAGGTAACAAAACAGCCAACCAACAAAAAGTAATTATACATGGCTTAGTGTCATCAGTGACGAAATCGGTGTATTTTAGATATCAAAACAATCTAAAGAATTAAGAGCTATTCAATTGAGACTTTGTATGTTTAATTAGTCTATTATGACATCACATCCTGAGAACATGAACTATCTGGTACAACGGAAATCAACTTCTACGACTTAACACTTCGAGAAAAGGTAGGCAGAGCCCATGCGCTACGCTTGACTCGTCTTGGCGAGGGCACGGATAGCTCAGTGACGTTCATTTGAAAAATGAAATAACATTTTATATTATTTTTATATTTTAGTTTTCTATATTTTCTTTTTACCCCTATTTATTTTCTTGCACCACTTAGGTTGGAGCTCTCCAAATGAGACCATGACGATTTTTTAAGTGCAGATATCCCTTTTCAGCTGCTTATCCCATAATCACTGGGGCAATGTTGGGTCACGCTATATAATAATTAATAATACAAGGTCATTTTGCCAGTAGCGTAAGTGTAAGTCAGTCGGTGATTATTAAATGTCCTAGTGAATGAATTAAATAAAACAAAAATCTAAATTAATATTATAAAGGTGAAGACTTTGTTTGGTGGAACGCGCTAAGTTCAGGTCCGATTTGAATAATACTTGCAGTGTTAGATTATTACATTATTACATTTATCGAGTTGGGCTATGTGCAATAAAACTTCGGCTTATAGAAGCAGATTGGGTGCCTCGTGTAAAACAGCGGGGTGTTGCTGGTAAAAAATAAAACGAGATACATTTCAGGCCGGTTACTAATATTCGCAACAAAACGGAACAAAAACATTGGTCGGTGAAGTGTGAAGTTTCAATTGTTCGCCGCTTTTTGTCTCGTTTTTATTCGCCGGTGAGCGCCTGTTTAATTAAACCCACTGCCAGTAAATTCATTTAACGATGCACGGTTCTATTATTGAAGCATTCGCTAAATACGTTTTCGATTTGTTTTATATCTAAATCCGGTGCTTTATAAGTTCTTCGGGAAATTAATTAGGTAACTTTATGTATAAAATTTTCAAATGCTTAACAAAGTAATGTGTAAATTAATTGGTACGTGTGATATATCTAAGTTTCTATACGAAATGTTTCTTAGGCTCTCACTCAAATGTACCGCCGTGAAGTGATGGCTATGCTGTCTCGTTTTGTGTAGCTTGTGAGTTTCCTGTGAACCATTGCAGGGACGGACAAAAGGAGAGCATAACAAGTATGTGACTGTTAATGGGCCTAAGTAGCTGTCAGAAGGCTCCGACTGCTCGTTTGTCACACACACATGTAATGTACACCCGAGTCTCTAAAGTTCTTTATACTTTGATCTTACGAAATTAAACAAAACGACATGTGAAAGAAAAACAAATTTATTTACCGACAGGGATTCCCAAAATATGACATATTACAACAGATAGTGCCATCTTCGAAGACGCGCGCCTCCAATTAAGGCATTTTTCTATGTCTCTTCATTGTAGTGTACGGAACTATTAGAATTATATTTGTAGGATGGGATAGGCAGCGTCTTCTGGTGGCTAGTAGTCGGATTGATAGTGACGCACAGGCACCGCCTACGCGTTCTGATTTGGAGGGAGAGACCAGCAGACTAAGTTTACGTCGACACGGGATTCTCTCCGGCATCTACCTCTTCTGCTAATAACTAGCGACCTGTTATTATTTTGCTCACCCTTTACCACTACCACGTCAGCAAACGCCACATAGTCCAACACTGATACTTCGAAGCCATGCTCTGGTCGTCCATTACACAACGCTCTCTGAAAAAAAAAATATATATATGACTTACACCACATCAGTTTTGCACCATACTAAGTATTGTACGGGCTTCTTAAAGATAATAGAATTTTATAAAGAAAAATGGTCATCTGCTAACATGCCTTGGACTGAAAAATCGCTCATCCAAAAATCATACGTTGTTTTATTCGTCTGTATTAATATAACAAGAAATAATATGCAATGTATTTTTTAGAGACGGGAGAAATATGTAATAAAATGAAGTATATTTTAAGGTTATGTTGCGTATGAATAATCTGTGCTGTTAAGATTTGACAAATAACATGTTCAATCGCCGATTGAAAGGTAGAAATAGTTAACCAACTAATAAGCGATTCAGTCAATTGATATTTGATAATAAGCATAGTAAAAGCGTTTGTCAAAGACCACGATTAAACCACAGAATATCGAAGTACTAATTGTAACGTTTAAATAAAAAGAAGATACTTTTTTTTATTTTTTTTTATTAAGTAGAACTATGCTTGGGCTGAAAGCCAGTGCAGCTTCATCGATATGAGTGGCGAGCACCCTGGGGTTAGCTCAAGCCACTGTATTTGAGAAGGTACTATAAAGGAGCTATGTATGAATTCGTAAGAGTAAAATTTAAAAAAATACCAACCAGATTAACTTCAGCCTTGCATTCTCTATCCCTTATTAGGAAATGGCGTTGATAACTCGGTGGTGGACGGTTTGTATAAGCTGTAACACAAAGATATATGAAATGTAAAAATAAATGTATTTGAAATATACACCCAATTTTCTTTTGTAATTTGTGGAAATTTATACGTAGGCTGATACAAGCTCATATTTAAATATGGTAAGATAACTAAAGTATTTGAACATCTATTTATAGTTTATGAATCATTTTAGGTCATAAAAATAAGTAATGTAATTTTCGTGTAACCAATGATCTAATTAATAAGGGCGACAGCACACTAGACTTCTAGACGCGGCGATTGGCTACTTCGTCGCTTTTTAGACGCTAAATACAGCGACTACACGCTGGGAGCGCGCCGTGACTACAGTGAGGTGCGAGCTAACTAGCGCTTAGACGTTTATCTATCTATAGAATAATCTATACATCACTTGGGTTAAGGTTCTTTTTTAATTGAAACAACTTTCGTTGACGTGACAGAAACGTTTGAAAATGTCGAGTGACTGCATCGAAGCAGGCGCCGCGCGCCGGTCGCCGCGCCTAAAAGTCTCGTCACTGTGGGTCACAACCCTAAATGATTATCTAGGGGGTGTAGACGTGACTGTTGAGTGCAGTGAAGTGAGAACCTAAGAAATATTTCGGAACATTTTTCAGACTTCTTGGTTAATGAATAAATATAGTATAATAACATAACGAATAAAATAAAATAGCCATGACATAAGTAGTGTTGGAGGAAAACGAGGGAAGTGTGGCTCAAAAAGTGATCATACTTTCGGTTTTCGCTTTCTATGAACTACTCTTTCTTTTACTAACACTATTTTTCCGATAAATATATGGAGCTGGCAAAGGTTTTTAATCAACAAAAACTTACCTCTGTTGTATTAAGACGGGCTTTACATATCTTCTTTCTTTTTCATTGATTGGACTATACAATACACATATTTCTAATACTATGTAGATGGCTATGTTTATGTTATCTTATCATCTAAAAAGTTGGCATAGAGAATGATAATGAAGTAGTGATGATTATTATAATATTTAAAAGCAAATACATACTTCGTGATAATTTAGTCTCGTAGAAAGGTGGTGGTAGCTCTTTTACGGTCGAATCCCCGGCGGATACAACGGAGAGAGCCACCAGGATCAAGGCGAACGATGAGGCGAGCATGTTGGCGTACTTGTGCGGAGGGCAGCACTGGGCTCACACTCACCGCTGCTCCACTAAATACGACGCTCATCAAGGACTGAACTAATTCTTTCTCTGTGCATAATTTCAATGTTACATCTTTTACATTGTTGGCTAATAGTGCGTATTAATTGTTATAACTAAATCGGAACTAAACTGATCGCTTTGTTATGCTATTGGTGGTTGGCTACAGCAACAACGTTATCGCGTACCAAACAGTGAGTGGAAAAATTATTTGGGACTGTAATGAGATTTGGAAATTTTCTAATTTAATAGGAATTTTGTAACAAAATGATTAATCATTGTAAATCTCGTGTGTGTTTTGATTTATATCTTTATTCTAAGGGGATAATGAAAAATAAAAAAAATATGCATTCTCTGTCCACCCTGCTTCAGAAGTGGCGTAAGATAGATAGATCTGTAGTTGTTGTAATACAAAATATAACATTGTTGTTGTTATCTTTTTTATAAGACAAAATAGCTTGCTTGTCCAAGCCCGAAAACAGATAAAAAATATAGCTTGAAATGTCCAAGACCGAAGACGGGTAGGAAAGTCATGCGCGGATAAAATTGATTTATAGCCTGAGGCAAATCGTTCTGCAAGTAGGTTTTATATTATCTGTATTAGTTACCGCGTTTATTGCTTATCACAACAATACCGTTGCCATAAGTTAAATTATCAGCCGCACAGTTTATGTGAGATGAAAATAATGTACGGACTACTTTTTAAAAAATATATAAGCATGTTTAAATTACTCAAAAGTCACTCTTTTGTATTTTTAATAAACTGTAATATTTAAAGTGATACATTTTATACACTGACGTAATTAATTAATAACAAAAAAAAAATTGTGAAATTTTTAATTCAAGCAAGTTTAGCCATGTCATCATTTGCTGCACCAAGACATGCCAGAAAATGCCTTCAATGCGTTTTTTTATGGTATAGGAGGGCAAACGAGCAGCCAGAGTCATTTTCATGACTACCGACGCCCACAAACATCCGCAATCCGCATATAGGCTACACAGATGCGCTTGCACTCCTTTCTCCTCCCACCTCCATGGGCCACCGGTTACTTACACACCGCACGAAGCGACAGCACAGCTGTCACTTTACACCGGTCTCGTATAAGCAAGAAGTACCCTCCCCGGTCGTGCCGGCCTAATTCGACTTCATGCAAGCATGCAGTGTGGCATTACCTCTTACCATAAGTTTTTGTGTGCGTGTTTTAAGGTTCCCTAATAAAAGGTTAAACACAGTGCTCTAATAATAATAAGACATCGCTGTCCGTCTGTAAGTCACCAGGGCCTTTACTTACAATTGTAGTATGGAAATTAAAAATTCGCCATATATTTTACAGGCAATAATAACAAGCAATAGCTAGCTATAAACTAGATCAGCCTGAAGAAAATACCGGCGCAAAAAGTGTCCAGGCCATCTTTTAGTGTCCATCCACATCAGTCCCGCTAATTGACAAACCAACCTGTTCACATAACACACATTTAGATTTAAAATAATAAAATATTATTTACTAGCTTCCGCCCGCAGCTTTCCCCAACGTGACTTTTGAACTGCAAAAACATTATAGATATCAACTTTCCTCTTGAATCACTCTATCTATTAAAAAAAAACCATTAAAATCGGTTACGTCATTTTAAAGATCTAAGCATACAGACACACAGACGGAGGAAATCGACTTTGTTTTATATTATGTAGAGATTACCCAAAATGTATCGATTTAATAATGTTTAATTATTTAAAACCTTAAACTTAGAGAAATGTTGAAAATCAAATCATCCTAACTATTTTTACTTCCGAGAGCCTATAAGCGCCTACCTGATCATCATCAGAGGCACATTAAAATCATATAGTAGTACCTGTCAGCATGTAAACAGCCCTAGATAATCAGCGAATATGATAACACTAACCAAATGGTTTGTGCCTACCATTTGGTTAGACCCTCCGGCAATGGGCAACCCACAAACTGCTTGGATTTTTTTATTTTTGCAGGTGAATACATTCACGTATGGTACCTTAGAGCCCGGGTGGTCCCTAGACGTATTTCAGTCTCGACACTTAGTATAATACCGACTAAAGCCCTGCGGTTGCCTTCAGCCGCAATAATTGGAGGAACTCGGATCTGCAAGCAACAGGATCCCTCTAGCGACAGGCTGGCCTCGGCGAAGAGGCCAGACTTCAACTTGGTGTCTGTCCGGCTACCTCTGAACACCCCTGCTACGACGTGAAACAGTGCAATGCCACCTTATAGGGGTCCCGCCACTCATTCCTGTCCACGCCGCCCTCTGCTGAATCAGGAGACGGGTGGAGGACCCCGAGTCGAGCTGCTTTTACTCTGGCCCCTACAACCCAAAACTGTCCCGTAGGGGTAGCCCTGTTCGGAATAGCCTTGAAGACCACAAAGGCATGCAAGTCGCCAACCACGACAAGGTTGCAGCATCTTCGGGGGGAATAGCATGACATACTACGCCGCGCCGGTATCACTTTTTTTAAGCAAGGGAATACGTTGCGCACCAGCCCTCGTGGAATGAGCCCCGAGAAGTGTGGGACTCCTGGCCGATTGCCCGTTCACCCACTAAATCGCTGCGGCTCGTCCATCTCGCCGTTATTGGGGCGCTAAGGGATCGTGAGCATTCTACCACTAGGCCCCCCGGCTTTGCCTTACGGCACCTTCAGTGTAGTTGACGGGCCTATCGTGTCCGACGCCTGCCTGTTCGTCCTCGCCGATGGGGAGTGCATCAGCTCGCAACTCTCACTCTCTCTCGGAGACTTTTTCTGCTGAATTATGGTTGTGCAGAAGGAGAAGAAAGCATCCCAACATCTCTCGCTACCGAGAATCTTACTGACGATGTTGTGCAGCGAAAGACTATGGTCGCCAAGTTCTACCGCTAGGGCCACCCTCGTAGTGGTCCATTTAGTACAGTCTGGCGGAGTGTGTTGAGCCGTGTCGTCCGGCTCCCCATACTAATGGCGGACCGGAGCTGTCTCCCATCCTATTTTCTGCACGTAATGACCGAAGCACCAGTGTCCAGTCATTATCTACATTATCCTGTACGGTAGTTGGCACCCCAATGGTTTTTACGCCGTATGGGGAGTTTTCCAGCCCGATTTTCCATCTCTCCTTGACCCTGTTAACGCTGCCTCTCCCAGCAGTATACCACCAGTATAACTTCGCCTGGACCTTGGCGTTCATTTCCCATGGAAGGGTGCCTGCCAGTAAGCATGCCGCCGCCCAAACAACAGTAACGTAGGCCCAAGCTATGTGGTTTGTCACCACTTTTTGTGGTCTTCATAGCTAGCTTGTCTACTCAGATTGGTTACCCGTACAACGCCATGCGTGCCATTGCCATTGCCATTTTAGCGACGTCCGCGTATAGTTTGCACGCCAGTATCACCTGAGCAAAGGAAATCTCTAGTAGTTCCGCCCCGTTTCGGCTGCAATGCAGCAAAGCTCCACCGACCTTGCTAAAATCACAAGGTCATCCTAATTCTTTTCAATATCAAAGTAACATATGTTAAATAAGTGTTAATAAAATAAAATGAATAAAATAGGTAAATAGGTACAACTAAAATATTGTGACACATCTGACACTTGTTTAATCTTTGGTTCTTTTCAATATGAAAGATGTTATGAGATATACATATGTTAATAGGTGGCGCTAAAAAATAATGACTTTCTCAGTGACAGATTCTCCAAGGTCATTGAGCACTGTAATACCCTTAAACAGGAGCTTTGTGTGACGTTATTTTGAACTGCACTCCTTTTTCATATTTCCAAACTGTATATGTTATGACGTTTCGCCAATGTCTTTATCTTTTAAATAGAAAAATCAATTGCTGTTTGTTAGACTCACAAAAACTCGAGAACGGCTTAAACGATTTGGCTAATTTTGGTTTTGAATTAATTGTGGAAGTTCAGGGAAGGTTCAAAAGGTAAGTAAATATAAGAAAAACAACAATTTTGGTTTCCCATTTTTATTACCTGTTTTTTTTACTAACTTTTGGGCTAACATGATCTGTAAAGTCCTCAGATATTGTAATACACAAACCAGATTTCTACCCAACATTTATCTTACATATTATATATAGGTACAAATCTTGTTTGTGTATTACAATATCTGAGGATAGTAATATCTGAAGACTGACAAATCACGTTATCTCAGCCCTGTGCTAAGTACAGTAAGAATTATATTTGAAAGTAGAGATATTTGATTTATACTATTTTTGTGTGATAAAAAACTAAATTTAATATTGTCATGTTATAGCTGTAGGTTTTTCTTTCAATAAATAAATAATATTAAGTTGGTACGACGCGCGACGTTGGCATCACCAAACGACTGACACCGGCGCCGACAATGATGCCAGCAAGACCGATGAGACCGACTTGCAAGGACCATCTACTGTAAATTGCAATCTGTAAGGTTTAATTTATGTGGGATTTGGTAAATTAATACTTTCTTTCGTTTTTTATGGGGGGTATGGGGAAAAACGAGCAGACGGAGTCAATTTCTTGACTACCGACGCTAATAGTCACCCGCAAAGAGATAAACAGATGCGTTGCCCTCCCTGGGTCAACTGCTACTTACACACCGCACGAAACGCGACAGCACAGCTGTCACTTCACGGCGGTCTCGTGTATGCGAGAGGTACCTCCCCGGTCGTGCCGGCCCAATTGGGCTGCATGCAAGCTTGCAGTGTGGCACTACATCACCTCATTTACACGGTGGAAAGATTAAGCTGAAGTTTATGTCAAATGCTGAAATTGCTCTCTCTCTTAACCCCTCAACAGTGACGTTTACTCTCAGAGTAAACGTCAAATAAGTACAGAAGAAAATCATACTTTTAAGTCAATGACATCAAAAATTGCAGCCGTTTATGTATACATTTTGTATAAAACCTCAAGTTTCCTAAACCTATAGAGTATATATCTACTTTCCACTGACTTACTAGCATAAAATTTTGCAAGAAATAAAACTTACAGGATAATATACAAATAAATAATTATAATTTTCTTTTATGTAAATTTAAATAATTAAAAAATTGTAATTAAGACGAGTTAGCTGAGATACAAATATTATGTCCAATTATTATTACAACTCGATGACTAATTTGTATTAAAAATAATAATTATAGACCATCAATGGAAACTATACTATGTAAATAGTTGATATTATGATTTATCCAAATAAATCACTTCAAACCCAGGATGACTCATCATCTATCTGTGTGAATGCGTGTTTTACATAAATAAATATTTTAGTCAAAAACTTATATGATTTTTATATATTTTTCAAACAAAACACTATAACATATTGTAAGAATATAAAGGTTTAGGTGCAACAACTAATAGAAAAGGTAAGTTCCCTTCCATTTTAGTTAACACGCGATTGTTACTTTTAAATATAGATAGCAAACCGTTCAATTGCATCAGGACTATACACAGAACAAGTGGAAACCAAAAAAGGTGTTATGTTACAATTTTTGGAGGATTGCGACACAGGGGGAACATCTAAGTCCCTGGCGCTAGGAGCCACAAAACAGTTGTCCGTCGCCAGGTAGAAAAGCTTGCTAAATTCTTGTATCGGTTAAGCTAGTTGTCGTTTTGCGTGGGGTGTGAGATTTTACATGGGCCATTTAGTGAAGAAGGGAAAAGGTAAAGAATAAAGTAGGACAATGCATCTGAATTGCCTCTGAAATCTTGGATGTTTTCTTTCGTCGGTCGCAAAGGCTCGTTCCCTATTATGGTATAAAAAGAAGATTTTATACCAACAAAAGGTTCTTCGCGAAAGTTTCTATGAATTTTACTAGCAAAGATTTCTTGTATTGACTTTACTGACTGACCGTAACATTGGACCTTTAAGGACTTGCGCATTTTGTCTCGTTTGAAAACATTCTTCATGTTTAGCCAGATTGTCGTAACATATACAAAAAGCATCGACTCCACTACGATATTTGTACTCTTGCTTACTTTCTACTGCTTGCATCGAGACGACAATGAAACGGAGTTGCTTATGAACTAACCTAATTATAGTATATACCATGGAGTATATACCATAGTGGCCCATGGAGGTGGGAGGAGAAAGGGGGGCAGCGCATATGTATATTCTCTATGCAGATGTCTATGGGTGTCGGTAGTCATGAAAATGGCTACAACTGCTCGTTTGCCCCCCTATACCATAAAAAAAAAAAAAATACTCTACTATAGGTTCATACAAATTTTAAACAAATACTAATGCTCAAGTTTTTATTTTCTGTCAGAATTAACTGTAACTATAAAATTTGTGTAAAATCCACTGATTACTAGTACTACTCACTAGTAGTTACTACGTTAGTAATATTAATTCGCTGTGTATCTACAATATAAAAGGTATATTATTTTTATAAAGTACAAAAGTGGCGTATTAAATATTAAAGAATGAAATACGTTGAGTGTTTAACAGCCAATGAATGAATGAAATTTTTTTTTTTGCGCACTAAATATATACAAGTGTACAGCGTATAAGATACACCAATACAAGCAATCTTTCCCATCTTAACAATAAAGAAGACCAATTAAATATATAAATGTCCACTAAGGAGGCCTTATTACTATATGGTAGTTTCTTTCAGGCAACCTTACACAGTATGTACATACAGTAAAAATTAACATAATTTAAACATATGGCAGTGCACAAATATTTATATATAAATGAAAAGAATATGCTAATACTATTTTTTTATTTGGTACAGTTTATAATAATAACAATTATTAAATAAATTAATTTAATCCAAGAGCGATTGAAAATTCTTACTATTCGTTTTGTG
>LUGF01051872.1:190452-201170 GCA_001625245.1 Calycopis cecrops | reverse complement strand
GGTCTGGAGGACCATAAATTCTTGCCGCCAAATTGAATGTGAAAAACATTTGGGCGGAGTCGCGAGCGGGCGCCGACTCAAATTACTTGTCTTATTATTGCTGTGACAAATTTATGTTTCAACAATTTTTCTCCTGCTCTGTACGGATTTTTTTACTTTTGGGACGAGCGGAAATTATCTAACATAAATATTAATAAGAACATTAACTAAATTAAAAAGGTAGGTAGGTACATTATTTACCCCCTCTATTGACCTTTATTATAACATAATCTATATCTATATATTATACTAGCTGTGCCCCGCGGTTTCAACCGCGAAATCAATATAAACTTCAACACCCTATTTCACCCCCTTAGGGGTTAAATTTCTAAAAATCCTTTCTTAGCGGATGCCTACGTCGTAACATCTACCTGGATACCAAATTTCAGCTTGATCCGTATAGTGGTTTGGGCTGTGCGTTGATAGATGGCTATGTCAGTATGTGACTATGTCATAATATTGATTTCGCGGTTGAAACCGCGGGGCACAGCTAGTATATTATAATAATGTTAATTGGCAGCTTGAAATTGCGCGATAAATCGATTTACCAAATAAGTACGTAGGTAGGTACGAATACATTTTCGGAGTTCTGCTTTATAATTGTTGCGATTACATATTTGATGAGCTGGAGCAGTTGGGCGAGGGTCTGGTACTTCACTATGTTACTCGAACGTAGGCTGACAATGTAACTACGCAGTGGTTGCACCTATAATGTTATTCAACTGGTTTCGTTATGTTACCAGCGATCGACCGCCGGCTGATGATGTTACCGTCGGGAGTGGTAATATCACTTACCACCATGTCACCCTAGTAATACATACATACATTACTTGTTGCCTGTTGAGAGTTGAGTTCTTCACACGGCAAGTCTATTTCTTTAGGAAACAATAACATCGGAGCTGAATGCACACGTCAGACATACACGACGTCTGTTGTTGCAATGCATCGTAAATATGACGTCACCAAATATCCAACCACAACGTTCTATTGTAAGCTGTTATTCTCTATTAGAACGTGTTTCATCTTTGCTCCGACCACATTTATTTTGCGCCTATATCTCCGCTATAAACGGGTTCGATGTCGTGCGGTCGCGAGTGTTGCCAGCTACAGCCGCTCCGCACTTACCACGTTTTATGAAAACCAACAGCTTTTAATTATTACATTACTTTATATTTTTTATTTTGGTTGACGAAGTTTATCAAACATTACTAATTGTCCATTCGGAAATAATATTTTCTTATGTTTTGTTATTTTTAACATAATAAAAAAATAATTAAAAGAACCAATATAAGCCTGTGATACTGTAGAAATCTACGGTATAGAATTTTTAAGTGTTGTATGACACTTCCTTTTTTTTCAGAAATATTTGTTACAGTTTCCTTGGGCTGTAGGTGAATAGGGGCGATGATGATGACTAAATATGTTACAGATGACTGCTGTTATAATTCATCAACTTCATGTTAATTGTAATTGTTTATTTTTTATTTTAAACTTTATTTTTGTGTCACTGTGGTAGAAACTTTTCCACATAGTTTTAATAAACAAAAACCTAAGAACATGAAGCCTGGTTATATTCTGAACAATGCAACTGTAATAATATTAGCTATGAAAAATCAAGATGAAATGTAATGTGTAGAGAAAATCCTCGTGTTGTATTAAATACTAGGACCTGGTTGACCGAGCTTCGCTCGGATAAAAAATAAAAAGACGGAATTCCGCCATCCATTGAGGAGTAAAAAAACCATAATTATATATAATATAATATAGATGGCGCTGATATTATATATTATATATTATTATATCTTGAGAACCAAGCTTTTCTCGAACCTGGGACCATGATAAATCGATTCCTTGAGCTGAAAAACCCCTAATCTGTAACTTTCATGAAAATCGTTGGAGCCGTTTCCGAGATCCTGATTACACATACCTATATATATAAATATACAAGAATTGCTCGTTTAAAGATATTAGACTATGTTGTTATGATTGATATTTTGTTGTTATGGTTTTTCATGGGTGACGTTAGTTTTGTGGATAGCAACACTGCGGGTAACCGCAGACGGCCGCATCACCCCCAGATATTCTGCTGGAGATCAGCGTCCAAAGCGCAGGATGTGCACCAAATTGAAAACGAAACGCGATGCTGTTTTTGATTGACGCTTTTTAAACATTTCAGAACCTTAGCAGCAGCAAAAATAAAATAACTGTTGGCTTCTGAAAGTCTGGTTGGTAACTTTGAGCAGTCTCAAAGTATATTCTTTAAACACATTAACAGTACCTATTAACATCATTTACAAAATGCTAATACAATCTGCGTTAATATAAGTTTGTATGAATGTATATTTACTACTATTGCACACGCAAAAGACTACTGAACGGATTTCGATTAACAGCGTAAGATTTTTTGATCACCAACGCCCACAGATATCCGCAACACCAGAGGCCTAAAAGATGCGTTTTCGACCTTTGAGAAAAGAAAAAGCTCTTTTTTTGAAGACCCCTAGATCGTATCGGTCCGGGAATACCGAGGGGAGCAGCTGATTCCAAATTGAAGTGGTGCGCGGAATGAAATTGCAGTTATAGCGCACAGTAGTTGACATCGGAAGATCAAAGTCGTGAAGGTGGAATTTTGAATTTGGCGCGATTACTAATTCCAGTTACTAAAATCTAAGATATTTTGAAAAACAAAATGTCTTCATCGTTATTCGTTTCAGAGATTATTTCGTCATCTTCCACTAAACCATTATTAATCTTTTTATTTATACGTTCTATAGGCGATTATGTGCAATTGAGTATGGTGATATGTTCCAGGTCCGTGAAATTACCACTATCAAGAGTTTAATTATATGTGTACCTACCAGAAGCTTTTTTTATACTGACTTGAATTTATGACTTGTTAAACACGTTACATAAATATTTCCAGAAAATAAGCAGTATTAAAAACAAAAAATAATGTTAAAGTTTGAGTTATTACACTCGCGCCTAAAACGGTGCAAACTGTTATGGTGGCGCAATATGAATTATGATTAGATTGACGTCAAACACAAATGACAAAAGTGTAAACACTAGGAAGTTCGGCAAGAGTTTACTTGCCAGTGACGTCATCTGAGTTTCAGCCGATCACAAAAGGTTTTTACTTTGACAAATAATTGCCACTTTATATCGCAAATTTTACAATAAATATGCATTTTTTTATATATAATAGATATATAATATACTGTTTACTATCTTATTTAATATGATGACTATAATTCGTAGTATATTTTTGATAGTGTCAAATAGCCTATTGACAGGCTGTAGGATTGTTGTTGCATCCGCCATGAGATCTAATATTACCAAAGAGCATCTCGAGGTGATCTTAGCTAATTTTGTACATTAGCATATATACAAGTACTTGAGTATGTAATGAAACGTTATAGAAATGTTTTATAAATACAAATACAGTTTGAGATGATTTACGGGAGTGTCTGTTCTAATATGTACAATTTGTTTTAATAAATAAATAAACAGATATAGTTCCTGATTTAAATATCTGTTACCTTTTATAAGAAAATCGTCTTCATTAAAATGTTCCGATCAAATGGTACTTGTTGGTTTAGGGTAATTATTTAAAATTTTAAAGCAAAGTAATTACTAAGCTATTACATAAATTTTATTGCAGGATTTGAGCGCGGCGACCAAATCAAGAAATTCCTTAACAAAAATAAAACCTAACACCGAACTGTCAAAATTAAAAGGCAATAAGTATTACATACACATGCCGAGTGGAAGTAGAACAAGTCTGACAGATCAGAGTTGACAGCTGATGCCTAAGTTCATGCATCATCACCATTGTATCTTTACTGGTAATCCGCAGCTCTCTACCTACGGTGATATATGCTTGTAGCTGTCACACTTGGTCGTAATGTCAAATGTCCTTCTCTCTTTTGTCATCTGTACGTAACCATAGCCATCATCTCTGGTATGAATATTCAGTATACAGTCGATAACTAAACATCGACAACATATAAACTAAACAATAACAAACTTTTATTTAAGATAATAATAGATAATAGATTCAAAACAAATACATTAAATTTAAATTAATTCAGTTTCGTAAGAGGTAGTGCCACACTGCATGCTTGCTCGAATTGAGCCGGCACGACCGGGTAGGTACCACTCGCTTACACGAGACCGGCGTAAAGTGACAGCTGTACTGTAGCGATTCGTGCGGTGCGTAAGTAGTCGGTGGCCCATGGAGGTGGGAGGAGATAGGAGGGCAGCGCATCTGTATAGCCTCTATGCTGATGTTTGTGGGCGTCGGTAGTCATGAAAATGGCTCTGGCTGCTCGTTTGCCCTCTTATACCATAAAAAAAGTCATGATAGGTTAAAGTAAAGTTTTCTGACCGAACGTGAACTTACATTTCTACTTCACAAGACTACCTATGACTGTATGGCTAATAAGCTGGCATGCAATAAGCTGGATAATAAATGGCTTTACTGCGGCAGTCCCCGAGTGCTACACGTATTTTTTCTCGAATGTTACGTTACTTTGGAAATAGTAAAATGTACGATAAAAATAAAATGTATAAAAAAAAGTGAAAAATACATTATATTCGTACTAAATTAATTAGCCAACATCATTTATTCACTTTTTTATTATCGAATAAGTGCACATTTCTTTTTCGTTGCAAAAGACTCTTCCCATACCATGCGATGCGTCTACTATGAAAGTATCGTGTATATACAATACACTGCGCGCTATCTATGGCGTCGCGTGGATTGCTTGAGTGCTTTACAGACAATGTATATTTTTTTCTATTTGTTTGCAATATTGTTGTTTTGATCGTATTTTACGTAATATAAAATATTTTTTTTTGAATAAAAGAAAGGGAAAGAAGAAAAAAGAAAGGGGAATTTTAGACTAAGTTTTTCGACTTTCCTGTGAAAAGAAATAATTCCTGGTTTCCTGATTATTCGTTATTATTTGTTATCCTGGTTATTTGATGTCTGGCTTTTATTTTTACAAATAATAATAGTACAACATGCCATTTTAAGCAAATTTTATGCAGCTTTTGTCACAATCACTCGGCAAGAGCGACTGAGAGCTAATTACGCACTGTCGACTGGTCGCCGGCGGCTGGGTCTCTCGGCTACCAAAGGATAGGCCACTCGGGCTAGCCAAGCCGAGCGACATTATTGCAAGTACACTCGTGTAGAATGGACGTCGAAGAAGTGGCAATAGCAGCACTACTAATTATTATAAAAATAAAGAAAAATAAAAGGAAATGAAAAGAGTGTTGGGAATATCCTTTGTTACAAGAACGGAGATCAAAAGGAATGTTTAAAATATTTTATGAAGATGTCCTTGTAATGATGGAAAATATCCTTGTAAATATTTAAATTACGCTGGAATGTCTATGCGTTCGTTTGACGAGCTATTATATCTTCTAAAATAAATAAAATCACAAAAAAGGTAAAGATAAAATCTAGGTAAGGTTACCTTTTTTTAAGTTTTAGGTTACTTATGTTTTTTCTTCTTTTTCTGGTACTCCTTTGTCCTTAAATAACACCACTATTTCCTCCCACTGCTATTTCTTCAAATCCCGATTAGAATATTCGCCAATAAGTAAATCCCAAATAGCTTATCTGGATTGTATTTCCAAACAATTTATCGGTAAAATCTGAACCACTTTTGTGAGGAACGGTTAGTCATTACGACAGTTGCTCCCCGTATGAATGCTTCCATATTCTTAAGCTGTGTTTCTATTCTATATACGAGGGTCACTCTAAAAGTTTTTAGAACTGGCCACTTGCAAACAATATAATAAAAAAGTAAGTTCGAATTTTGGAAATGAAACTCTTTGTTATATTATTGACTATGGATTTTATTCTTTTGTCATTTGTTTTACGTTTTGGCGGCAAATTGAAAATTGGCTGTGTCACAATGGCATGAATTTAACGAGAGAAAATTTTGGTGCAATGTTTTTTTATGACTTTCGATGTCATTTAAGTCAACAAGAAAGTTATGATACACTTCGATTGGCCTCTCACGATGAAGCCCTATCTCGTGTCACTGTTTACAACTGGTTTAATGAGTTTAAACGTGGTCGCACTAATCTCACCGATGATCTGCGTGTAGGACGGCCTTCTACGGTGACGACTGAAGATAACATCAGTGTTGTGCGGCGTATGATAGAGGCTGATAAAAGAGTGACCTATCAGCAGATTCGGACAAGCTATGAGTCAAGTCCACAAAATCCTCACTTGCTGTCCAGGAAGCTTTGTGCCCGGTGGATACCTCATAATTTGACCGAAGCCCAAAAACTCCGCCGTGTTGATTGGTGCCGTGAAATGGTTAAAAGATTTGACCGAGGTGGCTCAAACGCTGTATTCGACGTACTTACAGGTGACGAAAGTTGGATTTACTGTTATGATCCGGAAACCAAAAGAGAGTCTGCTCAGTGGGTGTTTCCTTCCGAAGAGTTGCCAACTAAAGTGAAGAGAGGTCGAAGCGTGGGAAAAAAGATGGTGGCCTCTTTCTTCGGAAAGACAGGTCATTACGCAACAATTGTTTAGAGGATCAAAAAACAGTTACTGCAGAGTAGTACACTAACAATTGTTTGCCACTTGTCTTGGAAAAAGTTTGGGAGAAACGACCTCGCAGTAGGAGCCTCCTTCATCACGACAACGCCTCGTCGCACACTTCAAGACAAAGTATCGACTATTTGGCTACATCAGACGTGAAATTACTGTGTCACCCGCCCTATAGCCCCAACCTCGCACTTTGCAATTTTTATTTATTCCCGAAAATAAAAGAAAAACTTAAAGGAATACGTTTTACAGACGCCGAGGAAGCAGTGACTGCGTTTCAGAAGGTCGTCGAAGAGACCTCTAAAGACGAGTGGACAAAGTGCTTTTCTCAGTGGTTCTATCGAATGTAGCGATGTATTAATGTGAAAGGACACTATTTTGAAAAGATATAATAAATCTAATAACTTGCTAGTTTGCTCAGTTTTTGATTTTTTAAGAACTTTCAGTTTGACCCTCGTACCTACAAGGTTGATAAAAGCGAGAGGCATTAAATGAAACCACATATTTAGTGATCATTTCCAGGCTACACAATAATAATCAAATCAATCGAAGCAATAGTTAAACCACAGGAATTTTTTAAAGTTTTTTCTCACTTCGTACACTCTGTATTACGTCAGCTGACTGCCGGCCGGCTGATGGGGTCGTTACCCCGTGTGAGGTTGCCGCTAGCTGCCGCCGTGACTTCAAAGACTGTTTACGTTTTTTCTTAATTTGTAAGATATTAATTTTGTTTGAAAAAATTGTTCATCATCATATTATACTTCGCGTATTTTTTTTATAGTTTCGGATTAATAGTAGGCACTTATAGTATACGTAGTTTCATTTAGTGCCTCTCGCTTTTATCAACATAATATATTATATTATATCTATATATTATTTCTTCTTCGGTCGCTGGCAACTGGCAGTCGTTTGTACGTCGTCGCCACAACGCGGCGAGTCGTCCGGGCGACAGACGATCCAGTGCGTAAGCACTCATATAAACTGTCGTAAGGCACTGTCGCCACCGACTGAGTTGCCGGCGATCTGTCGATAGTGCGTAATGGCTCTAAAAGCACGACATTTGTGTTTCGTTGAAGTATGATTGTCGAGTCTACGCCGCTACATTTCCTTTCCAACCTTATTTATCTATTCCGTGATCGCAAATCAAGAAAGCATAAAAGGGAGCGACCGTGTACCACCGTACATACACAGTACACACGGCGTGCTCCATGCCGTAAGCCACACGATAAAGCGCTCATTACATCTGCCAATAAATTCGAGCACATAAACATAATCTGTCGAGAGGACTGACTGCCAGAGTTAATGTTCGGTGCTAACGCAATTGAAATTGCCCGCGAGACCAAACTTTACAACATTACCGTGTACTTTTGGATCGTTAATACTTGGGGTTGCATTTAAAGTATCCAATTAATGTATGTGCGTATAAAGTATTAAGTGAGTTGAATCAATTAACATAAATTGATTGTTATTATCAATATCTCAAAATGTTGTGTGTCATATAAAATTTCGTAATAATATTATGAATTTGAACACAGTAGCTAACGTTTTAGACAATACGTTAGTGAAGAGAGTTTAAGTTTATTAATTAAATCTGTGCCCACAAGCCCAACGTCTTGAGAAGAAATTTTTCTTTTATATGTGTAAATATTTTAAAGGCGAATAAAATAAATAAATACTTTTGGTACATGCTAAGTAGCGCTAGCAAAAGTAGTGCCTGCTCTTATCTTCAGTGTCCCGGCTCAGACAGTTTGTCATGCTTTATAAAGCATACTACGTTGCATTAAGTTGTAAAGTGAAACAAATTGTTACGGAGAGCGAACGCGAGTTGCATCTGCTCGCTTCGATTCTAAAACTGGTCACGTCAATTCCAACTTATCTACCAGATTCCTTTGGAACTTAGTCACGACTCACAACATGTTGTTCCGAACAGTTCACTCAGTTGTAACTTTGATATAACATTTGAAAGAAAAGAAATAATATATTGTTACACACTAGAAAGACAAAATAATATAAATTAATGAAATTAAATTACTCTAGGTTACTCCGTCTTACATCTGCTAAATGCCAGTGAAGTCCCGTCAAAACGGGTCCAGCCGTTTTAGAGATTGGCCGAAACAAACAAGCAGCCGGACAAACAAAAAATTTTGTTTTTTTTATATATATAATATTTTCTTGGTATATTTAGTAAAGGGTAGACCTAGTGCTACGGTACATCAATGCATGCAGCCGAATTGAGCCTTCACGACCTCTCGCTTACACCATATTGGTGACAAGTGACAGCTATGCTGTCGCGTAATAGGTAATTAAATAAAAAGAAAATCAATTTAAATTTTAGTTAATAGTATAAGAGTAAATAGTAACTAGTATTTCGTACGTAATTGAATATAACTTTTTTTTGTTAAGACAGTATTGAACTGTTATAAATCTTTAATTAATTGTTTATAGGCGTAAATTGCGGCTTCCACCCTGTAAGGTATTTTTCTAGTTTGAGTACCTGAGACTGATTTCTATTTGCATAGAGGGATAAACGAATAATCGGGGCCTTGGTGACTACCGACTATAGACATCCGAAGAATATCTAACAGAACTCATAAAATGGTCACTTTGCTGCTTTATTTTTTTTTTTTAGATAGAATCTACGCTAGCAGAACTGAAAGCCCAGTGCAGCTTCGTCTGTATGAGAGGCGAGTGCCCTAAGGTAGCTCGAGCCTCTGTAATATGTGGTCGATGGGGGTGCAGACCCCCCCCCCTTCTTTCACAGCTACTGGGAGAAGGAAAACCGGACTATTGCTATTAATAGGTTATACTAGTAGGTATTATCTTGGCCGAGGACAGCGGGTGTCCTCCTCTCCCCACCTCTAACGGAGGGGAGCAGCTCACGCGCGGCAGCTAAAAAGTGGTATGAGCTAGAAGAGCTCTATGAGCTATCATGACTGGGACTTTGCTGCCGTATCTCCGTGATCGTAGCGGCTCAATTCAACTGTAGTGCAGTATGGAACTATCTCGTACATAATACATTTCTCCAATAAATAATATTGTGTTTTCCTTGTACTATTCCGTTTACAAGTTGATTACTTCATTGTTCAGCTGATCTTCTGTAACTATATAAAGAAGAAAACTATTTAATAAAGAAAAAAATCACTATCCGATGTCGTGAATCATAATGAATCTTTTACAATCTGGGTTTATTCAATATCTCCTTCATACACCAAAACTCGAGCAGCATTTGTTTAATGTGTAATAATGTAATGTAATGTTGTAATTACATTATGATCCAAAGATATCAAGAGCACAAGAAAAATAAATATTTTTAGTGGGCGAATGAATTACCCAAAAGCTCGTGGTTTAAAGTAACAGTTAAGACGTACGGCTATAGAAGTGGACAGCTCTGGCGCTCCCGTTGCTACACGAGGAAGGCGACACCGAGGTCTGGAGGACCATAAATTCTTGCCGCCAAGTTGAATGTGAAAAACATTTGGGCGGAGTCGCGAGCGGGCGCCGACTCAAATTACTTGTCTTATTATTGCTGTGACAAATTTATGTGGCAGCATTTTGTTTTCTCCCACCCTGTACGTATTTGTCAACTTTTAGGACGAGTGAAAATTGTTTAACATAAATTATAAGAACATTATCTGAATTAAAAACTCGAGCTTAAAACGTTTTTGTATTCCCATTACTTAAAGGTACCTACTACTAAGGTACCTACTCTATTACACTCAGGAGATTATGTTTGCAAAGTCTATTCGAGGCCTCAATTATTAAAATCGCTTAAGGGATTAAATACGTAAGTCTATCTAGTACTAATTTTATAAACACTGCTTCATTAGTTGCCTTTGATATTAGTTATTTAGCATCTTGAAAATGCTCCAAATTTCGATTTACCAAATAACGTAGGTACTCCGATTTTTCAGTTTCTTTCAGTATAGACTGGTAGGTTACCGTGGTCGACCGCCGCCTGATGATGTTACCAGGTAGTGGTTGACCGCTGTCTGATGATGTAACCAGGCAGTGGTCGAACGCCGCCTGATGATGTTACCAGGCAGTGGTTGACCGCTGTCTGATGATGTAACCAGGCAGTGGTCGAACGCCGCCTGATGATGTTACC
>LUGF01051872.1:147538-174419 GCA_001625245.1 Calycopis cecrops | reverse complement strand
TATTATTATCAAACTAGTTTCCGCCCGTAGCTCCGCCTGCGTGAATTTCGGACTTCAAAAATGGAGGTTCAATTCGAATTAAATGAAAATAATAAAATAAAGCAGCATTCGATGTATTTTTGTATCGTATCAAATTAATATAAAGTGCCACCGCTGCAAAATGTAAATTAATTTAATATAATAAAGGTACATGAATCGATACTTAGATTAATCGATTAAACACAATATCTTTTTACTTTATAATTTATTTATATATTATGTACAAGCTGTTACCCGCGGCTTCGCACGCATAGGTCTTCGCGATAAAAAGGAGCCTATGGCACTCTTCAGTCTTTCAACTATTTCCATACTAAATATCACATCAATCCATTGATCCGATTTAATGTGAAAGGAGGACAAAGAAACAAACAAACACACTAAAAATATTAAAAATATAGATTAGCAGCTAGGAAACATCAACATTGTTTTGTTCATTTACATTTCTTTCTTACTTAATTGTAAAACATCACGAATATTTCTTTTGCATCGTTCAACAGTTACAATTTATAACTTGTTATCAAAAAATTTCATTTGCATTTATTCTAAATATTTTTTCTTCATTTTAATCATTAATACCTTATATAAATAAATACAATGATAAATGAATTTATATCTTACCTAAAAACCGTAGACATCTTTGTCTACGCTAAATACTCACTACAGAAAAAAGAATGTGTCAAGTGTCAATTATTGTCAAAGTCAAATGTCTGATGCCAAATTCAAATTTATCTACCGCGAGATGGTGTAGCGTTGTATTGTGATAGTAAAGTTACAATTTTGTAATTTGTTTGTTATTTTTTAATTAAAGTCGCATCGTTATTGCAATAAGTGCAGTGTGTTTTATCAAAAATGTTAGTGTTATTTGAAACGCCAGCTGGCTACGCTATTTTTAAGGTATGTTAACACGTGTAGATTATAACCTATAAACGACACTAACAAAATGCTTTCTTGTGTAACATTATAAATATAGCCTTTACTATTTGTAGTTTGAAACGAGCTAGACACCGTTAATTGCTTATTGTTAATTCATTTCTCTTTTTAATTGTTTATTTTTGTGAAAAGTTAAACCACGATGAAATAACAACAACATTGACAAACGCATGTTATGGTTAAAAATTATGATAGTGACTTAATACCTTTGCATTGTGAATTATGAGCATTATGTTGTGTTGTGTACATTACATACGTACATTGTTTCTTGAATACTTTGTTTTGTTGCAGCTATTGGATGAGTCCAAGTTGTCTCAGATAGATGATCTGTATACAGAGTTTAACACACCAGAAGGGGCAGCTTCTGTGTAAGAATATTTAACACATTTTTTAATTAAATTTGTATATTTATTACCTAATTAGGTAATTGAAAGTCTTGAAAAATATTGTCCATTTATGTAGAGTGAAGTTAAGTTAAGAAGAACTCTCCTAATTTGCTAACTTAGTATTATTAGTTTAAAAATCTCTTAGCATTGTAATTACATTAAAAAAACCGAATGGTCACCCGAATGCTTGCACCTGGGTGTACCTATTATTGTCCAGTTCATTGTAGTCCATGAGAATAAAAGAAGAAAATGCTGTTTCATGAATATTACCATTTGTTAATGAATGAATGAAGAAATAGTATTAAATTTATAAAGCATTGTTTCCTTACTATTTTTTTTATACATAAAATTCAAAAAATTGTAATGCTTATTTTTTTTCACAGTGTTAAACTAAAGAACTTTATAAAATTTGAAGACACAACTGAGGCTCTAGCTGCTACTACTGCAGCTATTGAAGGAAAAGTCTCAAAAACTCTCAAGAAGGCTCTAAAGAAGCATGTGTGCAAAGAAGTTCAGGACCAGTTGCTGGTCGGAGATGCTAAACTCGGGAGTGCCATAAAAGAAAAGTTTGATTTACAGTGTGTTTCAAATTCAAATGTTCAAGAATTGCTTAGATGTATCCGGTCACAAATGGACAGTCTTTTGACTGGTTTACCTAAGAAAGAAATGACTGCCATGGCCTTGGGTCTGGCTCATTCTCTTTCCAGATATAAGCTTAAATTTTCACCTGACAAAATTGATACCATGATAGTACAAGCCCAATGCTTACTTGACGACTTAGACAAAGAGCTTAACAATTATATCATGAGATGCCGGGAATGGTATGGCTGGCATTTCCCTGAACTGGGAAAAATTATTACAGATAACACACTGTTTGTAAAAGTGGTGAAACTGATTGGTACCAGGGACAACGCTGCCAAAACAGATCTGTCCGATATTCTGTCAGAGGATTTGGAAGAGAAAGTCAAAGAGGCTGCTGAGATATCTATGGGTACTGAAATATCAGATGATGATATCATCAACATCCAAAATCTGTGTGATGAAATTATATCAATCACAGATTACAGAGCACATCTTACAGACTATTTAAAGGCAAGAATGATGGCCATGGCACCAAATTTAACTGTTCTGATTGGTGAACACATAGGAGCGAGGTTGATAGCTCATGCTGGATCACTAATGAACCTGGCAAAACATCCTGCATCTACTATACAAATATTTGGTGCTGAAAAGGCACTGTTTAGAGCTTTAAAAACAAAGAAGGACACCCCTAAGTATGGTTTGATCTATCATGCACAGTTAGTAGGACAATGTAGTACCAAGAATAAGGGTAAAATGTCTAGAATGTTAGCAGCCAAAGCAGCCCTTGCAACTCGTGTTGATGCTTTTGGTGATGAAGTATCATTTGAGCTAGGAGCTGAACATAAAGTCAAGTTAGAAAATAAATTAAGATTACTAGAAGAGGGAAATTTGAGAAGAATTAGTGGAACGGGCAAAGCAAAGGCAAAGTTTGAAAAGTACCATAGTAAAACGTAAGTATATGCAGTTTAGTAACAAAACCTTATACTTTTTATATTTTGGTACTCCAAAAGTACAAACAAAGCTCTTGAATTAGTTTTTGTTTGTCTATCTGTCCATCTGTATGTCTGTCTAGGTAACCCTATAGAGTACTTATTTATGACTGAGAATCATGAAATATAATTAGAATTGAAATAATGTTATTACATTATTTCAATTGTATGTCGTAGAACGACATAACTATTGTTATGTCGTAGAAAAAACCCCTAATATAAGTTTGTGATAATCTTACATTATACAGGTGTTGGATATTTTATAAGTACTTAGTAATAGGTACTATGTGCGAGTCCAAATCACACTTGGTATAGTAGTACAAAATCCAATCACATATGGTATAGGGCATAGCATTGTTGCTAACCCCAAATCACTCTATTTTCATTAGCCTAACTATAAGTTGCTATAGGTTAAGCTTTTTCTTTTCATTTATTGCCAAAAAATACAAGAAAAGTATGAAATAAATGAACATTTTTAGTTAAAACCTCCGGTACCGAACACGCGTTCACGGCCTTTTTTTGAAGCGTCTTAAGACGTCCGCGGTACCCGAAAAGTTAAATAATCGATTTTGTCAACAGTGAGGTGCACCAATATCCTGTGGCAGCTGACAGCACACTTGGCAAGAAACCTGTTAAGAGAGAACACTCACCTGATGAGGATGGCCAGACTGGAGCTAAAAAGATAAAGATGGAGGATGGAGCGGAAGATGTAAGTACAAACTTTATTATTGTTATATAATTATTTATTATTTTCAGAATTCCTAAAAATATTACCTTATGTATATGTCACCGTAAGATTGTAAAAACCGTAAGATTACAAAATAACTCGGAAGATTGTTAACTATCGGAAAATTGTGAACTGTACAAATCATTTACAATATAACACATTATTTTTCGTTAGTTTATAATGTTCCCGGAGCAAACTGTAAAATTTACAGTTTACAATTTTCCGAGTTATTTTGTAATCTTACGGTTTTTACAATCTTACGGTGACATATATATTTTTTGTCTAGTAGCCTCAATGGATTTATAGGATTACTAATTGAATAATATGATTATTATTTCTTAATTTCACAAAAGTGTTGGTTACCTATATAGTCCTCCGAAATGGCTAGACCGATTCTCTTACTGGGTAGGTCTAAGAACAGGCCAATATCTATTTTACATCTCGATATTTCCACAAGATCGAAACTTATGCAGGTGAAACCGTGGAGCGCAGCTAAAAACTTAATATTATATAGTTAATAGAATTGAACTTCAGCTTGTTTTAGTTATCAACAATTGTGCATTTTTCGGGTTTTAGTAATAGGTAGTGTCATGACTCATGATGTATTGCCGCTGAATTGGGCTGACTTGTGGGACTATGTACCCTTCAAGGCAGCCCAATTCTTGCTCACACA
The DNA here is from genome assembly GCA_001625245.1 of Calycopis cecrops. Classification (NCBI taxonomy): domain Eukaryota; kingdom Metazoa; phylum Arthropoda; class Insecta; order Lepidoptera; family Lycaenidae; genus Calycopis; species Calycopis cecrops. The sequence goes on along the minus strand of LUGF01051872.1, from coordinate 170,093 downwards.
ATATTCCCCACAACCTTACAGGTATCCTGTGTCATGTGTCTTAAATATATATATATAATTTTTTTAATTTATAAAACATAATATTAAAAACTTAACATGGGACGAGACTTACATAATGTTATAAGGTTACAGATATTTATTTATTATTTATCCAGTGGCCCATTAGTTGGAATGAAGGAAGGAATAAGGCTGATGTATTGACAAATACATTCGCATAACAATTATGCACATGTCAGTTTCTATGTTCCTTATACTATAACAAAATAATGATAATATTATAATATTTTAATATAACAGGTAAAACCCAAGAAGGAAAAGAAAATCAAAACAGAGCCCAAAGAAGAAGTAGAGGAACAGAATGGCAATGAGCCGTCCTCAGAGAAGAAAAAGAAGAAAAAGAAAAAGTCTCTGGATGCCTCCATAGCTGAAGAAGTGAAAGAGGAACCTCAAGAAGAAGTAGAGCAGCCCAAGAGCGAGAAGAAGAAAAAGAAAAAGAGACAGTCGCAGATGGAAGAAGAGTAATCTACCTCTAGTATAATATGAGTATGTTGATTTAATTATATTGTATGAGAGTGCACTGGTTGTCATATTGCAAATTTTTACTTTATGTAGTAGATTGAATATATTTTAATGCATATAGATATAAAACATTTCAACACAATGAGGCAAGTATCTACTTTAATTACTTTTTATCTTTCTTGTAATATTATGACAATAATATTTGCTGTATACTCTACTGGTAGAGTAGATTCTGATTCACTTGAGAAGGTATTCGAATCGTGTGTCCAAGGGGTTCGATTACACCGAGGTCAGAATCAGATATTAGATATCTTTTGTTTATATCATCATCATCATCAGCCAGAGAACATACACTGATGGACATAGACCTCAAAAGATGCAATGTTTTGTTGTAAGAATAATCTTTGACACATCCTAACTACTGCAAAAATAATAAAATTTGAAATTTGGTATATAGATAGCTTTTATAAGATAAGATCTAGGTATTTGCAATTAAAAAGTTTTTGAAAATTAATTTCCTATGATGGTAAAATAGGAGATGAAAGTTTGTGTAAGATAAACAAAATTGATATAGAAGAAGCTGCCGTTGATAAATAAAAACATAACAGAAAATACTTGTATGTTTGAATAATACCGTCTACAATTGATACTGTAACAACAAAGGTTAAACATGAATTAACTCCTACTTTTGAAATAATATTCAACGTGCCCTTATGACTTTTCGTCGTAGGTACATGTATTAGAATATATTAAAATAGAAGAAGTATTAAATTGACCTACTTATGGTCCCCGACAGTTGGGTTTATGTGAAATTTTGTGTATTTGTGTCATCGTCGTTTAGAAAGTTGTCAACTGACCTGTTGGCTGTTTGATAAATAAAAGTTATTAGATATATTAAGTTTACTATAGTAAACCAGTTACATTTTCTACATTTTATGAATATCAGGTATAGAAAATATAACTGGTCATATTAATTCTACCTGAATCTGGATTTAAGAACAGCAACTTTATTTGGCGTCTCATTCACTACTGTGGGAGGTTTGTCATATTATACAGGGTTACATTTTGGTCACCGGCCAAATTTTCAGATTTGGTTCAGAATCGATTTATGAAATAATATAAAAAAATTACAAATATATTAAAAACATTTTTGTCCCACACTAAAATAAATACCGTGTGGGTAATATAATTGATCATTGCCGTCAAACGCCGCGTGGTGCAGCGGCTCTTTTGATCTTACAAGTGTTACTCGCTGAAAGGCGAGAGCCGACAGGTACGCGATCGATACGTATTTAAACAACAAAAAAGTGTTAATTGTAATTTTCACGCGCTCTCTTTTGCAATTATGTCGCATCAATAGTCCGAAATTTATGAAATGATAAATTGTTATATTCTTAGTGGACCTTCATAACGTCACACCTTCACATGCATCAGGTCGTGGCCAGAACTCAGAACACAACAATAACACCAGACCTCGAAAATGTTGTTGGGTTTTTTCGAGACGAATCCATGTGCCAGTACAAACGAGGCCACTAGACGTTTCAATTTCAGTCAACATTACGTGTGGAAGCTGTTCCTCACTACAGGCCTGCACCCATATCATTATCACCTTGTGCAGGCTCTTCATGATAATGATGGATCCGCTCGAAAAGTGTTTTGTGAATTGTGAGTGGTTGTTGCAAAACCGACGCAATCAATATTTTATTAAGTGACGAGTCCCTGTTTACGCGAGTGGACATTTATAACAGCCGAAATGAACACTTTTGGGCCTTAAGTGAGGGTTTCATGTTAATAAAAGCGGTAACCACCAAGTGCACTTCAGCGTAAATTTTTGGGCTGGTGTTATAGGCAACGTTATAGTAGGGTCTTCATTGAAGGTCGGCTGAAGGGTGGTACCTATTTAGACATGATACGTGGCGTAATAGTGATATAGACACGCTAAATTTATTGCGAAATAGTTTAAGAAACAGTTTATAAGTGAGAGGTACCTCCCCGGTCGTGCGGCCCAATTCGGCTGCATGAAAGCATGCAGCGTGGCACTGCCCCTTCCTTGGTTACACCGATACCTCGCCCTCCTTCCCCCCCGTGCGCCACCTGCTACTCGCACACCGCACAAAACGCGACAGAATACCTGTGTGGCACTGCCAAGAAAAGAAGAAGTTAGCTTAATTATTGCAAAATGGCGATTTCAAATATTTGAATACTCTTTCAGAAAGTCTATTTTATTGTAACCTACAAAAATTAATAATCTATTAGACTTTTAAGCTCCCCAAACTATTAATGAAAAATTTTAATACGCTCTTTGCGTGCTAGTGCGCGTAGGTATATTTACGGACCGTCTCAAATCGATGTTTATGTAAGAAAATATTACAATTAGACGATAAAATTTAAGACACACCCTTGAAATGATGTTTATTTCCTTAATTTTAAATTAGGCCTGTGACCAAAATGTAAGCCTGTATAATATCTCCATGCATAGCAGCTAGCCTTCACGTGGCTGATATGACTTTTATTGAGAGTCATTGCAATCTTGCACTGTCTCCGCTTCGATTGGGGCGAGAAACTGAAATCACTTCCTATAATATTTTTTTCTGATTGTTTCTCTGCTGGTCCTGAAACTCCCCGGGCTTCCTGCGATTATATCAAAGGTTCACAAGTAGTGAAAGCTGGTAGTCCTGGAGACAGAGTTTAGTTCCTGGTTCGTTCAAACTGGGTTGGGCTCCCACCTTACCTGCGTCCGTCCTTCCCTGCATTGTCAGCAAATTTTTTGGACCTGTACTTATGACCTAACTCTATGGAAGCTATGAAACGCCCAATACAACTTTATTAGATTGCTATGAGTGCAATGAGAATAGGCTTGAGATCGGAAGGGGACCGATCCTCCACTCTCCCTCAAATGGAGAGATGCATCTCAGTGTCAGCTATAATAGACGAGGGATTTTTGTCCGCGGACTTTTATGTCCGCTAAAATAGATCGCTTACAACTGTATCGAGTAACGCAAACAAGGGATTGAAAGTACGCGGTACTTTGGATACATTTTTGTCCGCGGGCAAAAATCCCTCGTCTGCGTAGGCTTTTATTATCATGGCTGGATCATGTCAGCTCTGTGCTTTGAGTGTTAAGGATGCGGTACGACAACCTGATGACATTGTATAGATATAAGGATAAAGTGTTTATGTAAGAAATTTATTAAAAATATTTTACCAACTCAAGAGTTTTATTTCATGTTTTCATTCAAAACATTTCAGTTAATGTAATGTAGTAAGAGGTAGTGCCATCACAACTAGACTTCAAAATTCAGATCTACATTTACTTATGTAGTTATGTGTATTATGTAGTATTTAGTAAAAAGTATAGCCCTGCCGCATACATGTATGTAGTCGAATGGCACCGGCACGACTGGGGAAACTTGTATAATATGCTATATAATATGACGGTATGCTCAAGTGTGCTCTCAAAGGCGAAACTATACCGATCGAGGCCCGTGGTAAATTCATGGATGGGCTCCCCAACGTAAAGAACCTTTTATTTTACTTAATGTGAAATAATTAATGTTGTGATTTTCCTCTGACCGGGAACCCTGCTGGGGGGCCGTGACATTTTGCCGACTTACCACCCTGTAGTTACGCCATTGTGTGCTACTGTTAAGCCAGTTTTACACTGCAGTGTAGTAGTAGACTATCGTATCTGTCGATGTAGGATGATCATGAAGTTTGAAGGATCGAAATGAAACAGGTGATGAAAGATAAGGCTACGTAACATAAGTAGTAATTGCTGCCCGTAACTGCACTGCTGAACAAGTGACCTCGCTATGAAGCAGTCTCAGCAGGCCATGTGGCCTAAAACCTGCGTGGTTGGTAAAAGTATATTATGAAGTTAATACTAAAAATTAAAGGCCAGAATTAGAATTTCCTGTAGTTCATTTTAATAGGACGGCAGTCAGTACTGCCGAACAGAGGACGCCTTATTTCTCTTCAATTGTGTTGATTTGAGAGAAACAAGGCGCAGGAACACGTAAGTGTGACACCGCCATTAATGCCTGCGGACTTTTATGAGAAATTTAAAAAATACAAGACTTTATTGCGAACGAGGACTGGAATTGTGACTGGACTTGCTTACCACTAGACGAAGAGGCAGTATCTACGTTGTAATATCAATAGTTACTCATTTTTCATAAATTTTAAAAACCATTATCGAAATCACTTTAGCTTTGAAAAGTTAGTCAGCCATGAAACTTAAGTATACCAAAAAACTAAACTTTTTTACGAGATGTTTCAGTTGAAAGGAGCTCATTCAAGAAATAATAAAAACTAAAAGTTAAGGCAGTAAGTAGTACTAACGTAAAGAAGTTTTTGAAAGCTTTAAAAGTTTAGCCATTAAACTTATACTTATATACGTACGTATAACTTGTGTTGTAAATGCACTGTGTGGCGCACTTTCAACAGTTTGTGAAGCATTAATTAATAAAAAAGCTTGCAAGTTTAATTTAAAGGATCGTGTAATTACTCGTAATGAGTGGGGGCGCTGCAGTCGAAGTTTACAACTGCCAGTCGTCTTACAAACTAACCGCACCGTTGACGTAGATACGACTTCAGAGGTCAGGTCTAGATTTACTTATGTATTAAAAATGAGAAACTGAAATTTTGGTGAATAAATAAATGGATATTATTCAAGACAAAACTGATGAACTAAGTTGATCACACCTAGAATATATTTTTAGGTTATGATTTTTTTGTTAACGCATATTTACGCAGCCCGAGTGGCCCCTAGATCTATGTAGTACTCAGCAGTCAGTGCAATACCGACTAAACCTGCGGTTTTTTTTTATGATATAGGAGGGCAAACGAGCAGCCGGAGTCATTTTCATGACTACCGATGCCCGCAAACATCCGCATAGAGGCTATACAGATGCGCTGCCCTCATTTCTCCTTCCGCCTCCATGGGCCACCGGCTACTTACACACGGCACGAAACGCGAAAGCACAGCTGTCACTTTACGCCAGTCTCGTGTAAGCGAGAGGTACCTCCCCGGTCGTGCCGGCCCAATTCGACTGCATGCAAGCATGCAGTGTGACACTACCTCTTACCAACCTTGAACAGCCCCTACTACGCCGTTGGAACCGTGTAATGGGGTCAGGTTTCCATCCTGACCCCTGGCCCCAGTACTTCAAATCAGCACGCCACCAATGTGACCTGCCAGTTTTCATATTCTACACCGTCATCTACTGATTCAGAGGGACGGGAGGACCCTCCAGCTGAGCTGCTCTTAGTCTAGCCTTTCCTCCCAAGCTAGCCCGGTATGGGTAGCCCTGTTCGACATAGTCTTGGGGATCACAGAGGCTCGCAAGGCCTCCCACCACGACAAGGTGGCAGCATCTTTGGTGGGTAGGAGGGGGAATGGAAGCATAAATACCTGAATAACACAGGCTACATAAATACTTAACTTTTACTCTTCCTTTTGTATGGGACATAGTGTTGTAGAGCGATTACTAGTGTTGTGGAGCTCCTGTTCCTAATCCTTAGGTTGTCTTCAATTTAATTTTCGTTCTGTAAGAAATGTACTTAGTTGAAAAAACTTTAACGTTTATTTTATATAGGATACGAGTCAACTAAGAATTGGTAGAAGTGTGCATTGCAGATGAGTTGGGTCTTCGCAACCGGAGAGACGATATCTATAAGTATAATAAGAAGACTGGAGTATGTGTTGTATTAGGCTATTGTGAATTGTCAAGCCTCGTCATTGCTCGTCGAGGAGCAAGTGCCAAAAGAAGGCTGTACTTGGTGTCAAATAAATGTCTTCGTATTTACATATGCCTACTTACTTACAAAGGCGAAGGTCACAAAGTTTATTTATTGCTTATTCCTTCACAAAAACTTTAGTTCTGCTGGAGAATAGCAATAAATATCTTTATTTCGTATAATAGAAAGTAATATTAGCAATTTATCGCGGTTCGAATAATAAAATATCAAGCAGTTTTATTACATACGAGTAAAGTTTGCAATAAAAATCTTGTAGCTACTATAAAAACTACAGATTATATTATATAGGTCTATCAAAGGGCAGGAAGAAATAAGGCAACATAACAATTATTATGCTGATGTCTTACTATAAAATAATGTTCTAATTTGGGGCAGTTTGACTTGATACCTCTCTGATCATGCCGGACTCATTCATCTGTTTCTTTATTTGTTTACGACACCAACAGTACAAACTACAACAATCTGTTAAAAGACAGTGCAGGCTGTACCCTGTACTAGGATAGGTATACCCTGTGCCATAGATTATACACTTATTCCTGCATGTCTTCAACGTAGTTGGCGCGCCTGATTCAATCTCCAAGGAAACTTAGTACCTATGTACCTACCTTTTTGTTGTTGACGCAGCGGAATACATTTACGAGTTTATTATATTACGAACCCGGGAGGCGAAAAGTTTTGCCTACCGATACAATCCGCAATGACCAAAAAATGTGTGGTAGAGTATAATAATTTTACGTCTATTAATTCTTACTTATCTACCCCATGTCCAACAATTGCGTGTTGAAAGGTTCATTGATATATGCGTCAAGTGGTTATGAAATATAGCCTTCCTCAATGTAATACTCAGTTGTATTTTGTTTCCCTTTTTGTCGGGATGTGTTACATACTTAATTATGGAACATGTAACTTGTGTGTGCTCTGCAAAGATGATGCAGTCAGCCCATTAACCAAATAGAAAACCAGATTGGTGTAATTTCATCATGTACAGATTAGAATAGCGAGTCTCGCTAGCGGAGTAAATAACCTCCGTAGGCCGCCATGTTTGTGTAGGGCGGGCTCCCACGGGACCCTGTGTTTTTCTTTGAACTGTTGGCGGTACATTTCGGTTCCCTTGAGGCAATAACTTCTGTTAAGTTTTTCTGTAACTATGATCTCACTTTAAGAGCTTATGACGTCAATTTCTTTTAGGCGTAAATAAATTCCGACGAATTCATATCATTATTTTCTACGTCAAAATTACGGTTAGGACGTAGAAAATTAGGGGATTGTACCAAAATATTTAATAGTCTGTAAAAATATTCTCTTTAATAATAAGAAAAGTTGTGCTTTAGACCACACAACTGAAGTACTTACCTAAAACTTCATCATTGATTTTCATTAGGTAGGTACCAACTGTAGTTAAAACGACATAACATGTCATATGATATTTATTTTTTAAATACAAAAAGCTTCACTTAAATCGAATTTGAATTTTGAATTTGAATGACAACTTATAATATGATGTGTGATTTTTGTAACGCTCTCGCCAGCTCCATGTCAAACGTCCGTATAGAAGTTTTACCTCAACAATATTAGCTTGATATATCAGTAGCGTTGTCGTAATGGTAACACTAGATACATTGACACATGATCTATGTTTTGCAGCCAACTTCCTATTATAGTCAATTTTCTAATGTGTTGAAAAAAACACTTTCTTCATTTTGAAAACATGCCAAGAGAATTAAACTTCAACATGTCAAAATAAAAACTTTACCCATTTGGTAGGTTTGAATGCATGCGTCTAAGTACCTGAAAGTTATTAAACAGTAGTGATGATGGATACGAAATCAAAGATTTTGGCCAGATTCACTAGACGGTAAAACTTGATTAATTTATTGGACACGGCCATAAATTGTTTCATTTGAACCGGCTCATAATCTCCTAAACTGTCGCAGTCCTCTTAATTACCCGAGGACCCCTAGCGCTGCGTCTCCTTCACAGTCGATAATGGAGAAAACGATACATTCAATACCTCCCACTCCATTACGCAGTAATCGAGAATTCTCAATATTGTCACAGTAATGTAATAGGCAGTGGATATACAGAGACTATGCTTCATTGATATTGTCTGTACGATTCGCTCCGTTTGTCATGTTGACGAGATATTATCATGTTAATTACATCTCTATTAATTTGTGTCGTGAGTTATAGTTTGATACAATAAATAATTCCTGGTATATTATGCTATGTAGAAATCTTTTGAAAGCAGATATCAATATAAGTAGTAAGAGGTAGTGCCACTATGCATGCTTGCATGCAGCCGAATAAGTGTGGCACGACTGGGGAGGTACCTCTCACTTACACGAGACCGGCGTAAAGTGACAGCTGCGCTGTCACATTTTGTACGGTGTGTAAGTGGCCGGTGGCCTCTATGCGGATGTCTATGGGCGTCGGTAGTCATTAAAATGGCTCCGACTGCTCGTTTGCCCCCCCCCCCCTTTTAATAAAAAAAAATATAATGTGAACAGAAAGTGATTACTTATTTGACCTAACTATACCTAAGTGTTAAGTCGTGTAGTGTGTTGTGTGTAAAGTTACTTAATGTTAATTAAGTGCAAAAGTCATTTCATAGTATTTAGTGCAGGATCGTATGCGGATAACTGCAAGGTTTAAATTAACTTGTGCACGATGATATTTATATATATTGAACATTTTTTCTTAGGATCCTTCATAGTAGTTTCCTGTTCATTCTGCCACACCATTTCAGCTGACAGTTCGTATGATCAAGTTGTGCCTAAAATTCTAGTACACATGACTGATGACAATTTTTTTATATTGTATATACTCTAATATTTCATAAATCATAATATTATATTATAACCATAGATGGGAGAAATAAATTATAACTGTGACGTTATTACAGGTTAATAATATATCAAAAGCGCGACCTCCACATTGCGTCTCTTGGGGCTTTTTGACATGTTCAATGCTTTAGAATTTCGATGACATTTAAGCCTATATAAAGATGACGGTGTAATAAAAGCAATTCTATATTTTGCCACGATTGCTTTTATTATAGCGTAACGCCCGCTAGTCATAGCAGCCAAGCCAGCCAGCCAATCTGTCTTATTCACAAAAACACATTTATATTATTATAAGTGTTGAATGGTGTCACGATTGTCCGATTTAACATTTGTCTAATTACCATTACTTGTCTACTTGTTAAATGATGACGTCACGATCACCCGACCTAACAATTATTGTAAAAACATACCACCGTTCCGTAGCGGTGGGGGCAAGCGCATATAAGTACCGGTCTACTATTTCTGATCATTTCTGATCACCATATTGTATCGAGCATTAAGACTTAACTAATTGCTGTCCAACTGTTAAATATAGTTAATAGTATTATTATTAAATTCTACGTGTGTTTATTCGCCCTCCTTTCACTCGGAACCGGGATGAAGAGGAATCGCTCGGAGACATCAAGGGAAAGAGTCCGCCTTCCTGGATATAGCTCTTCACATGAGCAGACGGAATCCGAAGAAGAAAGCGACCTTCCTCCACCTCCAAGAAAACTGCTCAAGAAATTACTGGAAAATGAAGTCGACAGGGCGATACGTGATTTCGACAATGAAACTACTGAAATTAGTCGCTCCAAAAATCTGGGCGGTGCGTCATTAATCCCAGAATTTGACCCCGAGGGAGAAAATTATACGGTTTCGGCCTGGCTAAAGAAAATTGATCAACTCGGTGACATTCACGACTGGAGCGACAATATTAAAGCTTTTTATCTGCAAGAGAAACTGAGAGGTCAAGCACGTAAGTGGTACAATAGACTCGAAGAGTACGATCATTCCTGGAATGAGTGGAAGCAGATGCTGTCGCGTGCTTTTCGTAGACAACGTGACTATAGTCCCCTATTAGAGGAAATGATGCAACGAAAGAAATTACCGCACGAAAGTATGACGAAATACTTTCAAGAGAAAGTGTCCCTTTGCTTACGGTGCAAGCTGCCAGATAGCGCCACTGTATCTTGCATTATTCGAGGATTACCCGCTTCAATACAAACGAAAGCACGTGCGTTTCAGTTTGAACGGCCGGACGAACTGTATGAAGCTTTTTTAAGCACTCTCGACGATTATAAAGATCCGGCTTTAGAATTGAAAACGATTAACCCAGAGACTGATCCTTGCCCTCGCTGCAAGAAGACTGGTCACATGTTACGTTATTGTACGTTACCAGATCAACGTACATGCTATAAATGTGGGACACAAGGCCATATAGCTACACGCTGTCAAATCTCAAGTGTTAGTCGTAGCCTTCAGTAGAATCTGTTAACAACGTCAAGGACATCAAATTTCTTCAGAACTATGACAGCGCTTACAAAAATTTGCTAAGAACAACGGAGTGCTTATGAAAGCCTACATTGATACGGGTATTCAGGTAAACGTAATAAATATCCAATTGTCTTCGCTATTGTCCTTGGAGGTCGTACCTACGACTACCACACTAAAAAGCTTCTCAGTTGAGTTAATCACGAGTCAAGGAGTAGTGAAATTCGAATTAGAGATCGACAACATTAAAATACCGTGCACTGCTCACATAACAAACGTCGAAAAGGGAGGTATTACTATGTTGTTTGAAAAACCTGTAATACACGCAAGTAACATTTCGTTTGTTGTCTGCAAAAACACAACAGTTGATGAGAAATACCACGTAAATGGATGTTATAGAAACTCCGTTTGAATTCAAGGTGGTTACATCAAGTCGGGAAACCATACCACCGGGGACGTCAATTATATAAAAATCCAGATCCTGGGAAACCAAGAAGACAATGACCTCTGTACCAGGGTGTGTCATTAACATCTAGACGGAGTTTTCTACTCGCTACCTGCTACATTACATCGAGGCACCGAAGGGTGTCCCCGCTGTTGATCACATCAAAGTGATCAACAGCGGGGACAAGGACGTTGTTTGGAAAGCTGGTCAGGCCTTAGCGCGAGCCGAAACTTGCGATGAGCTGGCCTCAAGTAACCAGGTTAGTTCCCGAGCCTTCTCAAATTTGCCTTATACTTGTAAATCGCCTATTTATATCTTAGCCGTGAGCTAATCATCTAATCTAATTACGAGTATCAGGGGTGTCCCATTAAATGAAATCTTCGTAGGAAACTTGCAAGAGAGCGGTCGTAGTACTGGGTTGTTATAATTTAGTTCAGATGAAAATTAAACTCACCACAGATAAGCTATTTATCGACATCCTTTTAGATTAGCAGAAAGCGAACTAAAGTAGTCAATTGACTACTTTAGAAGAACTACTACGAGGAACTTTACTAGAATTAACGAAATATTAGAGGCGAGTATTATTAAAGAATAGACTCTAGTTCATCAGTAGCATCGCCAATAATACTAGTAAAGAAAAAAATAATGGTAGGAGATTATGCGTAGACTATAAATTATATAACTCATTAGTCTGTTCAATCTCGGAATATATAATCAACAGAATATGGAATCCGCAATATAATGTCCACATTGATTCTATTAAGGTCTTGCAGAATACATCCAATCTTACTGTTCTGTCTATCTAATTTTTCTGTACAAAATTATTTATTTATTTATTTATTTATTTATAATTAATGTACACAGGAAAATAACAAATAATAATAATACAAAAAAAACTAATATTACAAAGGTGCAACTTATTCCAAATAGAAATTTCTTCCAGCTGACTGACACACGAGAACCAGCTACTTTACAACAGTGTCGGGTGTACACAGTAATTAAATATAAATTTAAAAAATTGGCTTTAAATTAAAACACTATACAAACATATAGATAAATACTTACTTATTTAAATACATAAATACGTACATACATATAAGTAGGTACTATTTTTAGGAGATATATGTCAAAGTATAGAAGTTTAGATAGTCTAGAAGTGAGAGAGAAAAAAAATGCTTACAATGTGTTGTGCAAATATTCTTTAACTCTCGTCTTGAAAACACCGAGTGTTTTACAATCCCGTATTTCATACGGCAAGGAATTCCATAGTCTGACAGAAAGGACAGTGAAGGAGTTGGAGAAGTAATTCGTTTTGTGGATAGATATTTCTAGAATAGTGCGTCTACGAGATCGGCAGGATGAAGCCTCGAGATGGGCAAGAGAGAAACGGGAGCGTAAATAGGAAGGAGAACAGGGATTGAAAAGAACTTTGAAGAGGAAACAAAGGATTCTGAAATTTCTACGCTGACGTATAGGCAGCCATTACAATTCCTTGCGAGCCTGGGATACGTATAGGGATTAGGATTTTTAGTCCAAAAATAAAGCGAATGCACAGGTTCTGCAAGCGCTCTAATTTATTTAAATTTTCTTCTAAAATTATTCATAGTATAGCCGATTCACCGTATCTAATATCTAATATATATTTTAATTGTCCAAGATTATGCGCAAGAAAATCTGCTCTCTTTTATGTGCTAAAATGTAAAACCAGTTATTACAAAAATGCATTTATAAGTAGAGCTTGCTTCACATCTAACAAATATTACAACTCAACAGACATTTTTAATTTAAAAAATTGTTAAATAAAAGCGAGAATTTTTATATTTAAATGTATGCAGTAAAATCAATTTTTTTTAATGTTGCTAGGAATTAAATATATATAAGTGATTAGTGGACACTTTATTAATGTGTGTATTCGATATATTATTACTTTGTTATTTATGTACCTATTATTAACATTGTATGTTTCCCAAATAAAAATAAAATTATTAATAAATTCTACGTGTATTTCTTCACTCTCATTTCAATAGTTCAATAGTTCGTTCAAATCTTAACTGACAGTAATTCTAAATAACTTCCGGAGTATCGTATCAGTTTAATGTCGTCCTGCCTTCGTGAGCCATCTCATATTAATAATAATAATGCTTTCCACGTCGATTTCGGCGACCGTTTTTTCCCCCACATTTCCCATCACATATTAGGTACACACTTATAAGGTTTCTATAGTATTTATTATATTTGTGTATTATTCTTCACCGTCATAAGCTTCTTGCATCCAGCGCTCCGCCTATTTATTTATTTACATAAGATATCTATGTATACGTTAATAAGTAAATCCAAGATGTAGGTAATTATAGCAAATATTATTTTATCATAATTATCGCCCCAAATATCGTAACACATGCGTTTATTGATAATAATATTCGACTACCCGCAAACATTATTAATTTGGCAAGTTGTTCAAAACTGGAGTACGCTAGTCGGTATACTCTGTTATTAGCTGTTATATATTGGAATAGTTCAAAGGTTATGGTGTCAACAGCTGGGAAGAACAACCCCCCCTGGCCCGGAGCGCGGAAGGAGGAGAAGGGGGGGCATAATTAACGAGTATTACAAAGCTAATTCCACATTTTAACATGAAGACTCTTGTTTGTCAACTTATCCGCGCCCTTGATAAATGACGCTAATAAATAATTACAAAGTAGACGCGACAGGAGATGTATTTCAATGACTTCTTACCGGGATATGACATCTGTGGTTGAATCTGTTTTCCACTAGACCAAGAGGCAGTCGGCAGTCTTGTAACATCATCGTTAGCAGCATTTATCAGTCTGCGGCTAGAAGATTTAGATAGAGATTAAGATTCTCTGCGAATTTCCAACCCGATTAAGCGGTAAGACTAGAGAGGCAGACTTGTAACAAATGATATTATGAATATATAAAGGTATCTTGCGGGGTGTAAGTAGCCAGTGGCACAAGGAGGTGGGAGGTGGTGGGAGGTGGGAGGAGAAGAGAGGGCAGCGTATCTGTATAGCCTTTGTGCGGATGTCTATGGGCATCGATTGGCGTGGAAATGGTTCTGACTGATCGTTTGCTATTCGAGACTAAAGGCGTAGGCACTTTTTAGTATCGTATGTTTGTTCTGGTTTCTGTTCGGCTGCAATGTAGCAGCTGCAATGATTCAATTACCTATTAGAAACATATTGTAAAAAATATATTCTTATAGAATCAACAACTTCAATATAATATTATTATCTTAAACGTAATGCCTATTAGAACTTGTGCAACAAGTGGTAACAGAGGAAAAAGTTTCAATACTAGAGATAAGAAACCTTCGAGAAAATAATCTTATAGTAGCCTTATCGAGTTTTGTTTAGGGTTCCGGAGCTAAATGGCAAAAAACGGAACCCTTATAGATACGTCATGTCTGTCTGTCCGTCCGTCCATCTCTCCGTATTTCAAAGATTTTTTCCGAAACTATTGAGCTTTCGTAGTTGGAACTTTGTAGGTTGATGGTTGATGTATTCTGTGAAACGCTAATCGAATTTTGAATTAAATAATTAAAATAAAAAATAAAGGGTGGGGGGGAGGCACTCCTTACAAAGAACTGAATGAGGAGTGTTTGTAAAGGTTGTTATAAAAAATAAAAAGGGGTGGCACTCCATACATACAACAGAATTTTTTTTTTCATCCAATCTGTTTGTGAGGGGTGTTGTGAGGAGACGGGACGGACACACCGAGACACCTCTCCTCCCGCTACCTCTCCTCCATGGACGCATCCAAAGCGGGCACGTGGGGAAGTCCACTTGGACTTGCGTCCCCTCCTGTCCTCTTGGCATCACCGTGGCGGTTCAACCCACGGTTACTAAGTCCCCTCACTACGACTAGGTGGAGATTTTCATGGCTACCTGTTACTTGTAGATCCGGGGGCCTCCGATCATAGCAACTGTAAGCACCCGCAGAGCTTTAATCGGTAGGGGCAACCCAATTGCCCGACACTGTACCAAGTTGAGCCACCCGTGCTCCTGGGTAGCGTATGTAAAGGTATTCCCAAAGTTAATAAAAAAAAAGTCTTCTAATGCTACAATGATACAACTGCATGTTATAAATAGAAAGTTAATAAATAATATTCTTATAGAGTCAATCACTTTAAAGTAATATTATTAAAGCTCGTAATATGCATAAACTCGTGTAACAGGTGGGGACGGAGGAATAAGTTTCAAGTATAAAGATAAGAAACTTTTCAGAAAATACTTTTAAAGTATCCTTATCAAAGTTTATCTTTATTTAAAAAAAAAGGAATTTAATCCACGGTATAACGTAGACATACGTAGTAATGAAGACAATCTTAAATAAAAATATATTTGTGGTAAAGTTTGTTAAAGTGTTTGTTTGTTATTATAATTGTTCTCAGGCCCTCACGGATGTACTTACATAATATTCCATGAAGGGCTCTATGGAGAGTTTATTTGCCATAACAAGCAGCCTAACCACAATACAATAGAATTTGAAAAATAGAAATAAAATAAGAACATAAAATTTGTATTTGATCCTATGTAGAATGTCGTTTTGTCCACCAGTGACCAGTGTATAAAAGGAATCCAAACGAAATGAAATCATTCGTCAAAGCGGACAGGTATATTATAAATAGTAAATTGATGGAATATCTCTGTATGTTTAGGAGGACTGTAAATCGGACTCAATTACCTAAATATGTATATTCTGACTATATTTGCTTGGTCCTCATTTGGATTTTATTTGTTTTATATTGTTTGGTACTATCATAAGAAGTTAGTTTGCTGTAAGAAACAATCCATCCAGAAATGTTCAAAGAGATATGGCCAGCACATTAGCGTTTGCTTGAGGTCTCGAGGGGTTCAGTGAATATTTGTTGCTCAGCGGCCTTCCTGCGGGCGTGTGCCGTCTTTTATTGCAGTCTTATATTAATATACTTACTTACGAATTGAGCAGCGGAATTTCTATAAATGTTGCACTTATATAAATATTTTTTTTTACAACCAAGAACGGGCAAACATGCGATCATGAACAAGAATGTTATGCCCGTTTTGCACTGCTTAAGTCGCCCGTTTTGCACTGCATCGACATAATTATATTGCATATTATGTCGATGTGCGAAGGATACGAAGAATCAGACGCTATGGGAAACGATCATATAGTACAATATTAAGTGAGAAGGTTTATCTACTGTAATTTAAAACTGCAATCGCGGTCCTCTCCATAGACAGTAGCCAACTGCGCACCAATTGTTATAGTAGAAAACTTCGCTTCCACAAATGCACTCTGTATTCCTTAATACCAGTGACGGATTAATCACATAGCAAGAGTAGCTATTGCTGCCCGTAGCAGCTGCACTGCAAGTGTTAAAGGAAAGTCTAAATGGTCTACAGGTTAGGTACTTTCGGTCAAACAACCCGTTATTTCTCTCCGATCGTAATCTGGGAGAAATAAAGCGTAGAGGCATGTCCATCCATCTTCATCAATTCGGACTGTTGTGAGAAATTAATAAAAACCGGCCAAGTGTGAGTCGGACTTGCACACCGAGGGTTCCGTAACAATAGAAGACATTGTTTACCAGAAACTAAAATAACTTGGCTTTTCATAGCGTCAGCATAGTGAACGACAAAGTTGTATTTGCGTTTTCTGAATATGTGTTATATCTGAAAAACTATAATATCTCGCTCAAACCAGTTTTCGTTGATAGTTTTCATTGATATCTACAGCATACATATTATTTACATTTCTCACTCTTATTTTATAAGTTAGAGGGGGGGCGGGCACTCATTTTTCCATTTTGGAAGCGTCTATCTTTCAAACGATTAATTTTGACGAAAAATGGTTTTAGTAACCTTAATGTCATTTTTAGAAACCTATTCAAAAACATACCTCACATACAGGTCGGATGAAAAAAAAAATTTAGATTCAGTTCTATGTATGGAGTGCCCCCTCTTTATTTCTTAATTTATTTTATTTTATTCAAAATTCTAATAGCGGTTCACAGAATACATCAACTTACAAAGTTTCAACTACGACGGCCCAATAGTTTCGGAAAAAAATGGCTGTGACATACGGACGGACGGACGGAGAGACATGACGAATCTATAAGGGTTCCGTTTTTTGCCATTTTGGCTACGGAACCCTAAAAATGTGTTTTTTGTACAACACATTTTTTTCTGACCCGGGACTGGAACCCGGTGCCTCACGATCGGTACCGCTAGATCCCGGGGCAGTCTCTACTTAAAATTTATTTTTGCAAGTTCTCCATTCATCATCGAAATCACATGTTACGTTGTAAAACTTAAATCTACCAAAAAACTAAACTTTTGCAAGAAATGTTTCAGTTGAAAGGAGCTCATTCAAGAAATAATAAAAACTAAAAGTCAAGGCAGTAGTACTAATGCAAAGAAGCTTTTGAAAGCTCAGCGATGTAAAAGTTTAGCCATTAAACTTATAATGCACTGTGTGGTGCACTTTCAACAGTTTGTGAAGTATTAATTAATAAAAAAGCTTGCAAGTTACATTTAAGGATCGTGTAATTACTCGTTACGAGTGGGGGCGCTGCAGTCGAAGTTTACAACTGCCAGTCGTCTTACACACTAACCGCGCCGCTGAATGGATGTACGACTTCACAGTTCAGGTCTAGATTTACTTATGTAATATCATTTATTTATGCCAATAAATGGAAAAATTTTGGATGGATGAATGGATGTTCATTACATAATTATATACGCCATAACTACTGAACGGATTTTGATGAAACTTAACAATATTTTAGCTTATCTATATACCTGAATAACACACAAGCTAGAGAAATTCTAACTTTTACTCTTGGCTCAGACTGTGATATAATATTGTGAAGTGATAACGTACTTGCCACAATAGCTCCTGTCCATAATCGTTTGGTCGACTTAAGTGCAATTATATATTTTTTAAAAATAAAAATGCTTCTTATTACCGCACTGCTTCAGACGGAGGCTAATGATTTTCTAATGTTTACCCAAACAAATGTGCCCAGTTGCAAATTCACCAAGTTGTAAAACAATGTTGGTGTGGTCATTATTAGTTCGGCGGCCACTCGTCCATAGTGTTACTGGCACAATTTAGTCTTGAATACAGGACACTGTTGTCTCAGAGACACGATATAATGTGGGAATAGAAAAATTGCAGAAAATATTTAAATCCGGACATCTTGTAACTAAAGTCTTCCCACTAGACCAAAGAGGCAGTCAAAAGTTAATTTATATTAATTAATTTTATTTTAACCTCATGTATGATGTACTTATTGAATAAGTAATTACATTGCTTCTTACTAAGTACGTATAGTAAGACAATTAAATATTTTATGAAAAAAAAACAGCAAATCGACTTCAAAACTACCGACAACAATTTATTGGAAATATTCTTTAAATGTACACAACATTTAATTGCAAATTCTCTTCAACAATTGGCGTCTGATTGCGAATCAATTATTATTATGATTTCAATAATAATTATTCACTTTTTTCATTTGATTAAATTGCATACATTTATTTTTGATTGCTTTTTGTCATCAATTTTATTAACGAGTATCAACGTCCATAGTCGATTAATATTGTAACAGATTTTCAATGTAGCTTCTGCGTTAAAAGAAACCTGAATTGTAGACTTCAGACATTTAATTTGGGGCTGTGAGTGCCTATAGTGTTTTTTTTAAAGTTCACTGTGGGAATTATTGTAACTATTCAAAATGGTTATCATTTTTTTATTTGTTTGTGTTGAATAGGCTCCAAAATTATGAGATGAATTTTAAGTAGGCATTCTTTGACAAATAGAAAGCAGCTGAATAAAGAAGTAATAGGCTATAATATATTGTTACGACTGGACAATTTTAGTTGGTCCAAGCTTTGGCGGGACTCAGAGCATGGAGTTGAGGAGAGTAAGTAGAGTAAACAATGAAGAGTAAATCAACTTCATGCAAAAATATAGAGAGTTATTTGAATATGTGCGGCGCCTGTACGTACGTACACACAACGATAATAATATAACCAGATTAACATGATCATGTTTAAGCTACTCGCGCTACGCGGTTGAGGACTGGCGCTAAATACACAATAGTATAATATGTATTATTCAAAGGGAAATTATTACTTTTATACTGCGAATAAGGAATATAATTAGATATTCAATTTAGTATCAAATATGCGTCTATAATTACGACTTTTTTTAATTTTATTTTAATCATACATAGATAATAATATTAGTTAATACATGACCCAGGCGAGATTCAAACCCCTGGCACAACATGCTCCACTTTTCCGAGCTATGTAACCACTACGCCAGGCAGTCGTTTGTTATGTATTTTGCTCTAATACTAACATTTAAAAGTATTTTTATCATTATAAGATAGAAATACTTTTATCTTGTTTAATGTTATCTCTAATCGACTTTTGATGTTTGCTAATGAACGACTGAATATTAAAGGGGCCGCAAATATTTGGCTACAGACACACTGGTACATTTAGAAGTATACAAGTACCGCAACTGAAATTAACATATAGAAAAAGTATATAAATGTTAGATCGATTGGTATTTGTCCCTAACAAACTAAGATAATTATTCAGTAACCGAGAATCATCCCTATTAAAATTTTCAATGTATTCGTGCAACCTGGAATTCGATATAGCTTAATGTTATGGTAATAAATGTTATAATTACCCACTCCCATAGAGTATTTTCATTACAAAAATATGTGTTAACGCAATTTCTGGTCCCCGAAGATAATGCCACCTTGTCGCGGTGGGGGAGCTTGCGTGTCGCTATGATCCTCAGCCGGACAGGGCTACCCATCCCGGATAGGTTAGGGGGAAGAGGCCAGATTAAGAGCTGGAGAGTCCTCCACCCGTCCGGTCCCTCTGAATCAGCAGATGGCGGCGTGGCGTGGCGTGCTCCTTTGAAGTATTGGGACCAGGGACCCTCTAATTATAGTGGCTGGAGGGTGCCTTCAGCTGCTAAAATAGGAGGGTCTCGGATGCAGGGGCTTAGTCGGTAGGGGCAATAACCGAGCCCGACATTGGTTGAGCCAGTTTTTGGTACCCATTTTTAGGCACTTGCAAGTCAATATTTAGAAAGAAAGTATTCTACTTCTCCCTTTTTTATACATCTACTAACTGCCCGACAGACGTTGTCTTGTATCAAATATGTTGTCATGGTAACGTGTAACAATGTGGCCGCATTGTGAACCGGTTACTTAACCCTAAAATATTGTATATTTGATATACCGACCGTAGCGCCATCGGGCGGGCTGATTTGTGAATTTAAACCATTCTCAAATCCCAAAACAAGCACAAAAAATTTCGTCCAAATCGATCCAGTCGTTGTCGAGTCGCCCCGTGATAACCGCACCATGTTACGGGTACTGGACAACATAAATATATTTAATATGTTTTATAAATTTAAGAAATTTATATATTTAAGACATTCGCCATAGAAGTACATATATTTAATTCATAAATAAACATCCATGATCCAGGTGGGATTCGAACCCGCGACATCTGGTGCAACATGCTCCGCTTATCCGAGCTCTGTACCACTGCGCCAGCCAGTCGTCATAATCAGTCAAATAATAATCATACTAATATTATAAATGCGAATGTAAGTTTGTTTGTTACCCTTTCACGCGAAAACTGCTCAACCGATCATCATGAGGTATTAGAAGTAACATAGGATAGCTTTTATCCCGAAAAAATGTTCCTGAGGGATGCCATGGAATGATTTTCCACGATATCGAAATTTACGCGGGCGAAGCCGCGGGGCGCAGCTAGTTTTAATATATTATTTCAATATGTTTTATTTCCCCATTTAAGTTTAAAGTATAATTAATTATTGTACACCATTGTTAAGAGGATAATTTTATTTTAGTTTTTGGCCCAACCTTTGATTTTCATGCAATAATCTGTGTACATTAGACAATAGACAGGTATGAGTATCGAGTATTGATCGCACAGCCAATGGATTCCACGGGGCGTAGTCAGAAAATTTTAGTAAGAGGTCGTGCCACACAGCATGCTTGCATGCAGCCGAATCGGCACGTCCGGGGAGGTGAGTTTCGCTTACACGACTGACGTAAATTGACAGCTGTGCGGTATGTAAGTAGCCGGTGGCCCATGGTGATGAGAGGAGAAAGGAGGGCAGCGCATCCGTATAGCCTCTATGCGGATGTCCATGGGCGTTGGTGATCATGAATGGTTCCGACTGCTCGTTTGCCCCCCTTTACTATATAAAAAAACCAGGCCAAGTGCGAGTCGGACTCGCACACCGAGGGTTCCGTAGGAACGGGAGGTATGAGCAAAAGTAATAGATGTTGAGAAAATTACACTTCCCTGCGACAAGTTGACAAACTTATATATGCGGGTGCTTGCATACATTTAGTATGAAACGAACTACATGCATAAGTTCGTAATGATTTTTCCAGTGATATAAATTTTATTTACCAATTTTTAGATTTATTCCCATATGTATACTGTAAGGTCTTACTTCTTGCCAAATTTCAGAATTCTAGCTCATCGGGAAGTACCCTATAGATTTTCGAAAAAGTGCGTTTTCGTACAAAATTTGTGCTTAAATGGCTATAACTTTTTATTGCGTTAGTTTGATTTTTTCAAGGTATCAAGACGTCACTGACCTCCGTATTTGACAAAAATTTCAGCTTGAACCCTTCATGCGTTTTAGAGAAAAAGGTTTTGACAGACGTACAGACAGACGGACAACAAAGCGATCCTATAAGGGTTCCGTTTTTTCTCTTTGAGATAGGAAACCCTAAAAAGAATAGCTGAAATATATAAAATTGTGTATAATTTTACAAATTGGCTCGATATTAAAGAAAACTGGAATTTTGGAGAAACTGTTATCGTTAACCTTTTTCATTTCATTTACAAGGTGGCCATACGAAAAAAACAATATTACGAGTACCAACCAAATGCCACTGGTAATTGTAGTGAAATTTTGTTTCCCACCTATACAATACTGAACAAAGAAAATTAAATTTGAAATGACCTTTTTTTCATGGAAATATTCAAATTGAATATTTTTCCCTGTATTATCTTTCGAGCGTTGGCGAACAATTCACGGGTTATTCTGTGCCCTGTAATTACAATTGCTGTCAGGGTCTCATGGATACACATAAAATTCCATTAAAGCCTATATGTAGAGTTAAAATATAAAATAATAGTTATTTTTCACCATTCATTATCCATACATCATTCATACATTATATTTACGGATTCGAAACGAAGTGAAATCATCGTAAAGTTGTTGGTACTTGATTAATACTTTAAATAATCTATATTCTATGCGAAGTTAATACTAAAAAATAAATGGCAGTTTCCACGAGAATATGGTTAGTATTAAGTGGTATATCCACTTCTCTATTGCTAATTGTCAAGCTGTTTGCTCATTCTTATGACGTAATAAGCAATAAATATCTTTATTTCTTATAGTAGAAAGTAATTTCAGATATATATGG
>LUGF01051872.1:127974-147188 GCA_001625245.1 Calycopis cecrops | reverse complement strand
GTACGTGATTAATACTTTAAATAATATTCTATATTCTATGCGAAGTTAATACTAAAAATTAAATGGCAGTTTCCACGAGAATATGGTTAGTATTAAGTGGTATATCCACTTGTCTATTGCTAATTGTCAAGCTGTTTGCTCATTCTTATGACGTAATAAGCAATAAATATCTTTATTTCATATAGTAGAAAATAATATCAGATATTTATGGCGGTGCGTATAATAAAATATCAAGCAGTTTTATTACATACGAGTGAAGTAAAACGTAAAAAAATCTTGTAGATACAATAAAAACTATAGATTTTGCCCCCTGTTTTACCATTCGGCTGTCATAAACCAATTGAAATAGGACAATGCTGTATAGGTAGGTATAATTTATATAGAAGAAATCTTTATATTATATAAAAACCGGCCAAGTGCGAGTCGGACTCGCGCACTTTTAAGAAATTTAGAAGTTATTAAAATGAAACAGATAATATTGTGCAATGTGCATGAAAACAACAATCAACTCGACTCATAGCTTCTTTCGGACATATCTATAAATTGCGAACCCACCGCGGGCTAGCATGGTGTTATAGCGCCATTAATAATACTAAGATAACATTTACTTTGATGGATTTCGTGTGCGTAACTTTCATATTCAAGCAGTGAATGGAAGCGCGGAAGGTGCCTCCCGAGCTATAGTTCTATAGAACTAACAGACTAACTTCTCATTAAACCGCTCTCAACTTCAACCATTATTGCACTAGTTGTTGGAGCAACAAACAGTCTGTTCGTTTCGGGCTACGGTTGAGCGACTTGCGAGAGTCTTAAAACAATGTTGGTGTTGTCCTTACTATTAATTCGGATTAACTCGTCCGTAGTGGTCCGGGCACAATTTTGTCTTCAAACTATTTTATTGTGTCGAATCGAAATATCCCAGAAAAAAAAATTCCAGTTGAAAATTACACGGTACCCAAACCCTACTTACACCACTAAACCAACGAGAAATTAAAAACTTAACTTATTAATAACTCCCTGGGATTTTGTTTGAACTGTTGGCGGTATATCACTTGAGAGGTAGAGATAGCTTCTGTTAATATTTTCTAAAACTAGAATCTCGCTTTAACTGCTTGCTGCTGAAAACTTATTGTCTTTGTAATTGAACATTAGCCGAATGCCATACGAATGCAGTAATGCGACGACATACGTCAGTGAAAATAAAAATTTAGGAGTCAGTGAAAATATTCTAATGAATAATAAAACTGTTGATATTTAGGTTAATATGTAACGTTGTCGTAATAATAAATACTTTGACTACAAGACCAACGTTTCGCATCTAACTGCAACTGCATATTATAAGGAGTGAAGTTTCTACAGTCGACATGCTTTCGCAACTTAAAAACATTGTCATAATTTCCGAAAACGTAGCATTACCTAGAAAATAGGTATTATATATACTACTAGAAAATAGGTATAGTTACTTAATGTCAATTATGTGCAGAAATTATTTACCAGCTACCTGATGACGTCTACTGACAGACATGGGCCTCCCGAGAGAGCTCCATAACTTACCGTTAAAAGCTATTTGCATCCAGCGCTCCCCACAATTTTGACCTGGCCATCAGTTATACGAACATGCGTCAATAGACATTAATATTCGGCTACCCGCAAACGTTCATTAATTTGGTAAGTTGGTCGGAGCTAAACTACGCTACTTGGTACACTCGGCTATTAGCTGTTGTATATTGGAATAGTTCTAAGATGATTGTGTCGACAGCTATGGTGTCATCCCTTATTTGGAACGGAGGAGGTCATACACTATAACAGTACTTAATAAATATATTTATAATATATTATAACAGGAACGTTAACACTCTTGTCTCACAACTTATCTCCGGCCGTGATAAATGATGCTAATAAATAATTACATGAAGCAAAGTAAACAAAGACGGCCTTTTTTTTACACCGTCGTCGCTGGGGCTATTTTAATAGCTGAAATGAGTCCCTTCTATGTTGACGACCGGCCCATAAGTTGAGGTCAGCTAGTCGCTGGAGTGTTCTAGAGCAGTGGTTTTTAATCGGTAGTGGCACGAAATTCTTGCCGAGTCCCAGACACACCCTCCCGATCCACCCAAGACCGGTTGAGAGTAAGTCAACTTCATACAAAGGTATCGAGACGGTTTGAATCTATCGTGAAGATTTTATAAGTGGCCATTCAGAATATTATTGTATTGTGAAAAACATTCTAACGAGGTTGATATTTGCAGAAATGCAAAACCTGCTTCTTCCTGAAGTGCGCGAAAGTGACAGACTATTGTTCTTGTAATGTAAATATTTCAATGACTTCTCAATTCCAAACAGAACGTGAACTAAACAGTTTTCAAATATATTCGCAAATTACACTTCAGGATCATCTTTGCTGTTAAAGAGTAAAGTCCATTTACAAGTCGGAGCTGTTAATAAAATATATCTCTTAATCCTATTAATATTATAAATGCGAAAGTTTGTATGTTTGTTTGTTTGTCCTTCACGCAAAAACTGCTGTATCGATTTTCATGAAATTTGGCACACACATAGAGAGTAACTTGAATTAACACATTGGATGGTTTTTATTCCAATAAATGTTTCTAGGGGATGCCATGGGATGGTTTTCAATTTTCCACGGGAACGAAATTTATGCGGGTGAAACCGCGGGGCGCAGGTTGTTAAGTATAATTTAGTGTGGTTTTTGATATTGCTATCATAATCACTAATATCTCCTGAACTTTCTGTTTTGGAAAGGTATTTTGCTCTAAAATTAACTTGTAAAAGTCCATTACCAAAACATAAATACATTCAGCTCGATTGATGTTATTCTTCATCGGCTTTTGATGTCTGCTGCTTCTATTATACTTAATCGACTTTTGATGTCTGCTAATAAACGAGTGAATTATCCAGGGGCCGCACATATTTGGCTTTATACTTCGCCTGCCGAGCGCGTCAGATATCTGTGGTATAAATATTCACACAGCTCTCATTCCATTAGCCAGTGCCAAAGAAATGTCTCATTTCAAAGCGAGAGGGACCAAAGGGACGAGTGACGCTCTACTCTACATTTTACAAATGCAATATTACCCAAAACTCAGTTAGTGTGACGAGTGGATCTACATATCAATTAGTATATCTCTTTATTCCGAGTACCCGCGACACGCACCCGTGCGTCTCGTATTTAATTGAGGTCGGTGATTTTAGGGAACCCAGAAACAAATGAATATACAATTGCAACTTTATACTAATAATAATACTGTCGTCCTGGTTGAATTTCGTCTATGACAGCCATCATCATTCAGACAGATATTGTAGTGCACAACAGTTTGGAGACAATAATGCACTCTCTATTCCCTAAATCTCCTATTCCGATGGGGCGGCAGTTCGACGCGACCGAAGAAATCAGATCAGGACCGCATATTTAACGTGTTCCCAAGGCACGGAGATAACATACTGACTGGGATAACCTGGGATTGAAACCCTGGACCTCACGTCTATGGTTGTACACGTCCACGAGGCAGTCGGCAAACTTATGACGTCATCGTAAGCATTACTTTATTCAGCATATTTTATCAGTTTAGACGCTCAGCCTCTGCTAATTTCTTCCGGCTCGATACGGTTGTAAGGCTGTAGAGACAGGCCTCTAACAGATTGTTACATGATGAGTATGGAAGCGTTTAGATCTGGATTGGTGTTCTAGTTCAGTTCGGCTGCTATGTAGCAATGATTCAATTACCTTTTAGAAATATAAATTCATAAATAATATTCTTAGAGAGTCAACAATTTTAAACTAATATTATTAAAAAGCTCTTAACTTAAAGAGTATTATCTGTTTGAACTTGTACAACAAGCGGTGACGGAGGAAAAAGTTTCAATAGTAGAGATAAGAAACCTCAGAGAAAATACTTTTAAAGTAGCCTTTTCAAAGTTTATTTTTATTTCTAGAAAATTGCAATTTAATTTACTGTAATTTAGACGAAGTAAACGTAGAATAGAAGATCTCATATAGAAAAATCTCGTATCATGATGTTGTGGTCGAATTCTTCATTCATTTTCGGTAAGCGTTCGGCATTTATGAGAATAGGTCGCAAAGTATATTTTAATATGTACTGATATTTTCAAACTTACGCAAATAAAACCGTCGGGTCCAACTAGTAAAATAAATACTAATAAGTGTAATATCATAAATTGACTCAATATTAATGAAAAAGAGGAAATTGGAATTTTACAAAATAAACTGTTAGGAGCTTAGATTATGTATGTATATTTCATCTAAGGTTAGGAGTATAATTTTTCATTTCGCTTACAAAGTAACATGGCCAATTGCCATAATAAAGAAAGTAATAATATTACGAATACCAACCATGCGAAAAATTGTTTCCAACCTATAAAAATATATTAACAAAGTTATTGAATTATTTTTTATGGATATATCAAATTATTTAAATGTATCTTTAGATCCCTGTAGGTATATTATCTTCTACGCGTTGGCGATGATTTGTTTTACTTTATTCTTTGTAGATACAATAGCTCTGAGACCCCTTTTTTTTGGTAACTCAGGGGAATGCGTTTGCGCACCCACCACGCTACCCAGGAGCCCGGATGGCTCAACTGGGTACAGTGCCAGGCTCGGCAAATGAGTTGCCCCTACCGACTAAAGCCCTGCTGACTGGCCTCGGAAAGGCCAGATTTCTCCTCCTAGGGGACTGTCCGACTGTCTTTGAACAGCCCCTACTACGAAATGGACCTGCGCAATGGGGTCAGGTTACCATCCTGACATCTGGCCCCAGTTCTCCGTAGAAGCACATCTTCATGTTCATGACCCGCCACCATGGGACACATGGTCTGAAAACGAATCCGCCAATAGTTCTATCCACACCGCCATCTGCTGATTCGTAGGGACGGGTGGAGAACCCTCCGGTGTGGGTAGCCCTATCAGGCATAGCCTTGGGGATCACAGAGACACGCAAGCCCCCCACCACGACAAGGCGGTAGCATAGGATATACCATGAAGGGCTGTATGTAGAGTTAATTTGTTATCAGAAATAAAAGTAGAAATAAAAATATGAACATAAAACTTTATTGGAATAGAATAAAATAGCATTCTGTACACAATATGGGCTTATCTACCATAATATATGCATTTTTAAACTCGAAGTCAAATCACCTCGTATATTATAGCGATTAGTACCTAATATAAATATTAGACGGATGAAATAACTTGTGTGTTTAGGATAGGTAAGTGTAAGGGCAAATCCTGACTCTGTTTGTTTGGTCTCAATTCAGGTTTACTTGTTAATTTAGAAAAATCTTCTCTTCTCCTTTGGTTATTACTTGTTCAGTTCGTGTCCTGGGTCTTAATACATATTTTTTTACTAAAACTTTGTATTCATTTAAATAACGTATACAGAAAATTACTAATATTTTACAGTATTATAAGAAGTTAGTTTGCTCTTAGAAATAATATCCATCCAATAATGTCTAAGAAATACGGCCAGCGAGTTATCTTTTCCTGTAGGTCTCCAGGGTTTAACAATGGCCTCTCTGCGGGCGTGTGCCGTCTCTTAGTTTTATCATAAATTAATTTACTTAAAATTTGAACAGCGGAATTTCTATAAATGTTGCACTAATCTCTATAGGTATATATAAAATTCTTGTGTCACAATGTTAGTTGCCATACTCCTCTGAAACGACTGTAGTCTATACCTATTGTAATGAAATTTTATAAGCCTATTGGGTAGGTCTGAGAGATCGGTCAACGTATATTTTTCATCTTGATATTTCCACGGGATCAAAACTTACGCGGGTGAAATCGCTGAGCGCATCTAGTTTAGATATGATATTTTTTTACAACAAAGATGGGCAAACGTGCGATCAATAAAATAAATATAGAAAAAGAAATTAATTTCTTTTGTTAATGCACATTTTTTAAGACAGTTTTCAACGGAAACACCGGCTTGAATAGCAAGTAGAGGCTTAAGTCCTGTCTCGTGTAAGCGCGAACCACGCCGGCTAGGCGCTCTTGGACTGCGGATAATCTTAGAGGCGCTCGCTACAGCTCATATTGGCGGGATCTGTTTGTTCAGGAGCACTACCCCCCTCGGGTAGTGCTCCTGAACAGCTAGTACCTAGATACCGTCCGCACGTAAGTAACTAGGTACCTAGGTGTCGGCTGCACTTGGATACAGAATTTTATGTTAGTAGATATGTTGATGAACATTTATAAAACTGGTTACAGCAGCTTACAGTTCTATAATTATGACGCGTAGGTACGTATGTACATTACTGACATTTTCCTGTCCATTGAATAAAAATGAAACGAAAGTACCTACGTCTCATATAACATTACAGTTTGCTTGAGTGTGTGATAACACTCAAGTTATTGTTATGCTTGTTATGCCAGTTCTACCTTGTGTAGGGAGGTACGTATATTGTATCTGTCGAGTGCACAGCCACAAGTGCAACTAGAATTTGCTACAATTCTCGCAATAGTTTATTTAAGTACCTTATACCAATGCTGCCGTCTTAATTAAAAAGGGCACAACTCACATTTTTCTCGAAGTTGAGTTATACACACATTCAGAAACGAAAAAAAGGTCTATCTTTCTAATTTTTTGTATATTTTTAGCAATACAATAAACAGAGATATCATAAGCATAAGGGGTACAACTGTCCCTTTTTTAATATATTTAACAGAAAAAGGGGGCATTGTAAGATATTACTTTTAATCTCAATTATTGGTAGTAAAGTCTAGTATCTTATTTATCCCTCGCGTTAATTTTATTTAAACATAGTTTTGTAGTGTTTAATTCAACAAAAATAAAAAACATATTTAAAACTCTAATTTCTCAACATTTTTAAAGTGCTTTTAGTTCTTTTAAATTAAGACGGCAGAATGGGGCGCCTTATTTGTTTTTGATCGTGTTGATCCGAGACATAAGGTGCAGGAGCATGTTATGAGAAATTTAAAAATACTAAAAACACTTTTTGGACTCACCCGGGACTGGAACCCGTATCTGTCAGTGACTGAACATAACACTAAACCACAAAGCCGTCTTTACAGTACAACGTCAAATTTTACTCATTTTGGGCAATATTTTTTAAAATCCATCATCAAAGTCTTGTGCTGTGAAAATTAAATATACCAAAAAACTAAACTTTTTTTACGAGATGTCGCAGTTGAAAGGAGCTCATTGGAGAAATAAAAACTAAAAGTCAAGGCAGTACTAATGCAAAGAAGCTTTTGAAAGCTCAGCGATGTAAAAGTTTAGCCATTAAACTTATAATAAATACACTGTGTGGAGCACTTTCAACAGTTTGTGAAGTATTAATTAATAAAAAAGCTTGCAAGTTTCATTTAAGGATCGTGTAATTACTCGTAACGAGTGGGGGCGCTGCAGTCGAAGTTTACAACTGCCAGTCGTCTTACAAACTAACCGCGCCGCTGAATGGATGTACGACTTCACAGTTCAGGTCTAGATTTACTTATGTTTTAATATTTATTTATGCTAATAATATAAATGGGAAACTTTGAATGGAAGAATTTATGTTTTTTACATAAATAAGCCAAATCTATTAAATAGATTTGATAAAACTTTGCAATATTTCAGCTTATGTACCTGAATAACACACAAACTACAGAAATATTAAATTTTGATCATGATTTTGACTCAGCTTTGTTATGGAGCGATAACGTAATTGCTACAGGTGCTCCTGATTCTAATCGTTTGTTAGGCTTAAGTGTAATTAACTATTATAAGAGAGAGGTATTTTTAAACTGCTCCAAAACAGATGTACCAAATTGGTTTGTAAGACTAACCACACCACTTAACAATTGCAGAGTTCAAGTCTAGATTTACTTATGTATTATATACTATACCAATGTTAAAAATAAACTTCGGTAACTTGATGGATAACTGGATGTTATTTAAATCAAAACTAGTAAACAGATTTTGATGACATTTAGACTAAGATCAATATTTTAGCTTACATAGCTTGAATAACACTCAAGAATATAAATTCTTACTTTTACTCTTGATTTTGACTGTAACAGAATGTTATAGAGCGTAATTGTCACAAGAACAGGAGCTCCCTGATCCTATTTATTTATTTATTTATTTATTATAAACGGACCTGCGGTACACACTAATGTGTGTACCACAGGTCCGTTTATTAATACATTAAAAAATATACACTATCACTTAAATTCTATTCTGATGTGTGCACCTTTACAGGTGACATATTAATCTTAATTATTTGGTTGCCTTTAGTGTAAATAAATATATTATTATAAGAGAGGGTAATGTTTTTTCCACTGTTCTCCCAAACAAATGTACGTACGTAATTGAAAATTCTCATATAAGCTATATTATCACGTCAATTTCGGACAAATAAGAAAGGAGTAGGTACGCGGGTAACTGTCACTTTACGCCAGTCTCGTGGTGCCGGCTCAATTCGAGCCTGCAGTGTGGCACTACCTCTGACCAAATCTCTACTAAGAATCAGTAGACGTAGTGTCATGCTGCATTGCATTTTAATTGGGCCTGCACAGCCAGAGAGGCTCTGGCTCAAGATACCTAATACATGTATCCATTGCGATTTGGTAAGTATAAGTATATCCACTAAGCCATTGCGAATTGTCACGCCCGTGGCTTGTCGAGGAAGTTAGAAGCAAGGACTAAAAATGAGGCTGTTTTTGCCTCGAAAGGAATATCTTCGTGTTTATACTTATACAGTTAGAGGTTAAAATTCTTCTGATGGAATAAGCCAATATCTTTATTTATATCATATAAATTAATTTCTGCAATTTATCGCGGTTCGTACAATAAAATACCAAGCAGTTTTATTAGATAATAGTGAAGTATGCAATAAAAATTCTTGTAGGTGCTATGAAAACTAAAGATTTTCCTCCTCCATAAACAAACATATAAAAAAATAAAAAGAGCAACAGTGTCATCTTTTCGTACGAATTGTAAGTTTTTGGTGACCAAAGGGAAGGAGAAAATAATGGCGACACAACAATTATGCTCATGTCATACCATAAAAAATGTGCAGCTAAATTGGGGCAGTATGTCTAGGTACCGCCACGGTCGTGCCGGCCCCATTCAGCTGCTCACAGATGGAATCACCTAATATCTGGATTTAGGTGAGCGGATGTATATGGGCGATGATCGTCATTTTAGGAATATAAGAGTATGAAATAATGAATAATGACTATTTTATGTGTCTTAGAATAAGTTGTAACTATATGTGTAATAAAAAATGACTAATAGTGTAATTGTCCTAAGTAAAATATATTCTTATTATTATTCTTAAATATATTTCCGCTCCGTCATTCAACGTTGGCCCGCCAGCTACAATCTCTTAAGATATTTAGTACCTATACCTACCTACACCTTTTTTTTGGTAATGCAGAGGCATAACTTTACGTTCGCTACCCAGGAGCCCGGGTAACTCAACCGGGTACAGTGTCGGGCTCGGGAATTGGGTTGCCCTTACCGACTAAGCCCCTGCCTACCCTTAGTCGCTATAATGGGTGGGTCCCGAATCTACAAGCACACGATAGAGGCACGCAAACCCCCCCACTACGACAAGGTCTTCGGGAGCATCTTCGGGGGGGAAGAAAACTAACTTTCTGTGTCCATATCTATTTAATACTTATGTACTTTTTAATATGTAAAGAGGAAAGATTTTATGTTTCTTTAAGACGAACAAGCTTCAAAATTATGGGACCGTGTTTAACCATCATTGAACTATTAGAAATACATTATCAGCAAGTAACTTATATTTTTTTACGTTTGATCTTTTTTTCGTTTTGACGCCCAAAGAAGTGGGCAGGCGAGGGTCAGTTAGTACTCAATAAAGTGAATACAAATACTAAAGTAGATAGTACTGCCAGTTGTAGGGTAAGGTGATAGATAAATAAGCTCCGACACTTCCGATGTCAGGTTCCTTTCGTCTACCTATATTAATCCGCAATGATCATGCGTAGTAGAGTATAATAATATTACGTCTATCCTTTCTTATCTACAATTGGTCGAGAATGCACATATCCAATAAAAATAATGAAATAAAAATAATATCCAATAATTGCGTGTTGAAAGGACCTTTTTATATGCTTTAACTGCTTATAAAATATAGATTTCCTTTATAATATTAATTCTGACTTGTAATTCGTTTTACCTTTGGCTACTAAAATATGTATAGAACATATAGGAACAGGCTCTGCAGAGATGATCCAGTCAGTCCATTAAACAAATGGATAATCAAATTGGTATAATTTCAGCTTGTACACATCAGTAAAGCGAATCTCGCTAGCTCTCCAAAGAAACAAATATTATTTCCCGGAATAAAATATAACCTTCCTAGACCACCATGTTTGTGTAGGGCGGGTTCCCGCGGGTCCCTCGACATGTTTGAACTGTTTGAAGTTTTCTTGTCATTTGAGACGTAAAGATAACATTTGATAGGTTTTCCTTTAACTACGATCACGAACATGAATTTATTGTGGCGTAAATGTTTTTGCCGATTACTTGAGGGTCAAATCGAAAAGGCATATTTTGGATATGCTATGCGAAAAAGAATATGGAGGGATAATATCTGAAACGACTGATAATATGATTTCGGTGAAACTTTCAATGAAGCATAGAGGAATTTGTAGGTCAGGACTATTGCTATATTTGTATCTAAAACTAGCAACCTGCCCTGGATTATTCTTCAATAAATAGGGCATATTATCTAGTCAAAATAATATAGTTAATTTCTTATTTGTTCATGAGTAGACCATAGGAGAGAAATAATAAGTACATGCGTACCCTCATACACTTATGGTTCCGGTTATGCGGCTGCGGCAAAACAAGCGATCCATATTTAATGTTTAATAAAAGTTGCGCAAAGTAGTTCTAGTCTCTAGAGACTCGTTTAATTTCCTTTTTCACTTGCGACACAAACTTTCATATGTCTGTTACTGAATACATTCTAGATTTTTTTGTAATACATGTTTAAAGCTTATTTTGTCCCTCAATCTTCATTCAACAAAATTGGATAGAGTTATTAAGAAACAAAAAAATTTCATACTAATTTATTATTTTTGAATAAGGATGTTATGTGTACCTATAGGTATTATTGTCTCAACTTCAAATGGATCTACATACATTGGTGCAAAGTAAATGAGCTCTATTGATCAAACTTTGCGATCTTGAGCGAAGCCAACTGGACACCAAAACAATGATTATTATCTTTCAAAAATGTCTCAGGTTACATGTGATTGGCCAAAGAGTAACCGAGGCTGAAAACCAAGGATCTTACTTTATTTTTCTGTCTGACGTAGGCAGAACGTATGTCAACTTTTCCATCTCTAACCGTCACATATATTAATTATTGTTAACCAATTCCGTAAAGATAGAATAAACATGCCCATTGAATTAAATACACACTCAAAATTATAACAATTTACGTAAAATACATTCCAAGAACAAAAACAATTCAAAATGTATCATAGAATAATCTGTCGTGAAATACTTATAGAGTTGTGAATTTACTTTAACCGCCAGATGGATGACTGCAATTATGACAGATACCTCTGGATCACATAATACTGGTATAAACGTAGACAGAGAATACAACTGTCTACGGGTATAAAGATAGCTCTGTATGTCTTATTTGAAATGGTATGTTAAAAATGTGTTATTATGGAATGCAACGCATGCTCCCTGAGGTTACCATGAATGTGCGAATGCCTTCTCTCAAATGTCTGCCACCTATTTAACTTTCATCCAAGATTTACGGGGATATACATCATATACACGTTTTCAATCGTCGTTCCATGCGTAATTAGCGCGGTATAGCGGGATCTGCATCGCAGAAGCCGAGGAACGCATTCCTGTAACAAATTACAACACCGCGTCCGGAACGTCGGGAAATATTTTACTCTCGACTTCAAACCTTTCATAGTAAAGTAAATCCTTCAACATCCTTCCATACATGAACCAGATACCACCGTTACTTATTCGGTCAGCGTTTATTTAATGTAGTAATATTTTTTTACCGGAAGAAGGTTAACAAAGGGTGTAACTCAAAGATCTGTTGTGCCATAAACTTGGGTTCAAAAAATTATGTACAAAAAATATTTAGTTTCAAAGAAATTTTATTAAAATGAAATAAAGGTGTCTTTCAGTTGAATGTACATCATTATGTCCGTGATATAAATATTATGTCGGAGGCGGTCAATTATTAGGAAAAAGGTAGTAAAGAAGGTCAATAGTGTAGACGCTAAAACAAAAAAGGACAAATTCTGGTAGATGTCGACACCATTGTAGCGTCGCGCGTCGCTGATATTTGGGTAACATCGAGTACCCTGTAACGTTTACAATAAGTCTAGTTAGATACCGGCATTGCTTTCCACATGAGAGGGATATCTGCTACACGTATATATATTTAATATTGATTGCCTCTTGGTCTAGTGGTAAGCATGTTCAACCACAGACGTGAGGTCCTGGATTCGAATCCCGAATTTTTAATTGCAAATTCTGTGTAACAAACAATATGTTGGTTAAGTACTGTTTCATAAAATAAATATGTAATATTTCATTTATATATTATCCACATAAAATGTTTAATAATTAAACAATAAATAAAATTCCAAAACAAACCTCAAACGGATCGATCACGTCAAACGCAAAAGCACAATATATTACCAGTTCAATAGTTGGAAGAACAATTTGCGATTATACTGCAAACAATATTAATAAGGCAATCAATCAGAGCGACAGCCGCGTAATTGCTCTATATCGAGGTTTCTGTATCAACGGAAACGGTTTTTATCTAAATCGGATTAGCTGCCAGTGACAAACAACACTCTTTGATACTTTTCATTGCGCGGAAAATGGATTTAGATTGGCAGCCCTTTCGACAATATTGTCACCAGTTAGTTGACTGCCCCTGATTAAGTCTCTATGTAGGTAGATAATATTTTATGTCATAAAACGTTTTATAAGGGATGTTGATAAACACATTGTATATTATGTAAAGCGTCATATAAAAATACTCTCTAAAATTACAATTGCAAAATTTTAATTTTCGTAGTTTCGTAAGTAATAATGTATTTTCACATTATTACTTAATTTTTACATAATTTTGTAATGTTTGGAGTTTAGGGAATTATTCAGCAGGAAAAACGTTTTTTTATCTTTTTGCGTATATATCTTAGCACAAAACACCATTTAATTAATACAAAGTATTTTCATTACAATTCTTTAACGATATTAGGAAAAAGGTTTTTACTGCTGTTCGCTAAGTTATTGATGTTTTAAACTGATTGTACTCCTCCGCTTCTATTTGTAAGACTTTATAGATTAGTTTGCTTTGTCCTCCCGTTTTTATTTATAGCTCAATAGCCTACGTGTTCACGTAGGCTACTGGGCTAAAAATAAAAACTGTTATTTTATAACATTTTATTTACAGCCTGTACAGGCTGTAAATAAAATGTTGCAAATGTCAAGTTATCTTAGCCGTACGTATACAGCATCTTTGATATAAAGAACCTTTTTTTTGTTAACGCAGAGAAATAAATTAACGTATGATATCTAGGTCCCTGAGTGGACCCCAAGTCGGACTAGTCGGACTCGACACTCTGTACAATACCGACCAAACCCCTGCGGGGTAGTCTTGATATAAAAAACCTTACTCAATATTCATCAGCTTTACCATGAAAGAGATAGGACTGATCAAGTAGGCAAAGAATTGTATTAGAAGTTATATGGATTTCGACTCAATTTAATAATACGTCTGAAAAATTACTTGACTGCGATGTCATGTAAGTTAGGTATATCGATATTAGATTAAAGTAGATGAAAAAACAACGTAGAAAAAAAAAATAATGACAAAAATCTAGTAGAATAGTTAAAGATATAAGAAACTTTCTATTTCGCATTGGACCAGCTCTTGTCTAAATTATGGCCTTTTCTGATTTATAAAGAATATTCAACCGATATAAGGGTTGAATTAACAACCTGCCTAAATAAGTACCGAATCCATACAATGATTTCAGTTTTATGTTATTTGTTCTTACGAAATAAACATTTATTTCTTGTATATGCCGAAGAAGCATCCGTAGTGTTGCTTGTAAAATGCATGACGCCAGCATTGCTGACGCCATGAGTTTCAGGATCCGGTGCATTATCCATGGCAGATAATGATAAGAAAACACAGTAAGTATTTTCCTTGATTTATTGTTACACTTGAGAAGGTCGACACTCGATGGCTACGATTACTCAAACGAAACTGTGTCATGAATTCGAGTACTCGACCTTTTATACTAACACACAAAGTAAACACTCATTAAGTTATCACAATCATTAATTTATAATTAAGCAACGTATTTTCTATAGTAACTGTTTTCGGCCACGTGTTGTTATTCTCAAAATGCACCTGTCCGCCGACATATATAAATTATTGTATTTATCATAGTACATTACGCAACGAGGGTATGAAAGTAAAAAATTACCCAATGTGATCTAAGACTATTACCTACTCACCTGACCAAGGTGCGTATACTTTCTGTTCGACGTAGGCGTGAAATATGAATAATTTCGTTTCATTCGAGATTTGACGTTTCCCACGCTGTAAACAGAAAAATAATAGTTTTTTTAACGGGTACAGGACATTTTGTTATAAAGAGAGCAAGAGATCAAACCACGAACAAATAAGTAAAAAAGTTGATCAGATTATTTATCAATCTAGTACAACAAATAAGTCACACATAGATGGTGTGTGTACCAATATATTATTATAAATTAATGACAACTAACAACTTACGGTGTACTGTGTATCTTACACACAGATACACACACACACATTAGATAAATTTTATATTGGGAATGAAAACACATCGATATTTATTTCTTTTTAAATATACATTATTTAGATTGTGATAGTATCGTTTGACTCAAAGAGATCGCTTCGGGCGCGAGCGCAATTTTTTATTTATAACGTACCAAATAAAATACCAAGCTGATACACCGCATCCGCATCGAGTTTATTTTACTATTTCATTTCAGACTATATGTTTTAATAACAAAACTATTTTATATATGTCGGCGGACAGGTGCATTTCGAGAATAACAACACGTGGCCGAAAACAATAACTATAGAAAATACGTTGCTTAATTATAAATTAATGATTGTGATAACTTAATGAGTGTTTACTTTGTGTGTTAGTATAAAAGGTCGAGTACACGAATTCATGACACAGTTTCGTTTGAGCAATCGTAGCCATCGAGTATCGACCTTCTCAAATGTACCAACAAATTAAGGAAAATACTTACCGTGTTTTCTTATCATTATCTGCCATGGATAATGCACCGGATCCTGAAAATCAAGGATCAGCAATGCTGGCGTATGCTCCTTCGGCATATATTTTAACATTCATTTGTTATCAAATAATGGAAAAAAAACATGGTTTAAGCAATGTGTCTGGGCTCAAGAGTGCATTTAGATTGTGGCCCACTTTTCTTTGCATTTAAAAGAAGGAAATCTAAGCAGTTCAGATCATTATTATATGTAGACAGAATAAGGTATCCGACAAAATTTAGTAATTTATATTCTCAAAGGACGTGTTAGTCTTAAGATCACATACACCATTAACCTATTGCTGTTAGTAAGTCTTCTAAATTCATGTCCACCACAAGCTCATAAACAATTATTTCAGTTTTAAAGAAACTCGAAGTATAACTTTTCTTTTTGATTTTAATTATTTCAGAATGTGTTATATTTATTTTTACTCTCATCAAGCATTGTCTAAACTGCTAAATAGGCTAGGACAGTTCTTAAAAATTGATATAACTCTAATACACATAATGTATGTGGAAGAAAGATATGGTTTTCTTGGCTTTATAAGGCTAACAACAGCAAAGTATTGGTCATACTTGTTTGAGACTTTCGCGTTTGTTACACATATTGTGGTTATTTTACGGGTTTTAACACGAAAAGACTTGTACTTAAAACATAACCTTTGCTCGACGTTTCGACTGGGTTACACCAGCCGTGGTCACGAGCCGATTGTCAGTCGGCTCGTCAAGCACAGGTATATGTTCCGACGCAACCTCCACAAGAGCTTCTTGAACCCTAATCCAATCACACCAACTTAGTGGCAGTGCAATGATGTGAACTTTGCATTCTTGGCCCAGTCCCATGCATAAGTCATATTATTCAAATGTAACAAATAAGAATAACTGCATTTGGCGTGAAAAGGACCAGTATTTATGTGGTTTTTGCAAGTAATAAAGACAATCTTCTTTTTCTCCAAAAAATCTTCTGATTGTGTAGATTTCTAAAATTGAAATTTATAGAAATCTTCTGATGTGAATCTGCCAGCTGGTGATGCAACTGTCGCTTATCTCGTATATTGTTTGCCTTAGTCTCTTACACGACCAGCTATACTTTATTTTATAGTATTTATATCAGGAATAAATTATCTTTATGTTGCAGCACTCGTATCTCAGCGGCTCAGCGGTTCAACGCTGCGCCGGATCAGATCGGAATTGCAAATGAGGCGCAATTGTTTACAGGAATAAATTACGGAGTGCGATCTCGAAGTCCGAGCTGATGACACCGGTGATCGTGTAGACAGTTCGTGTTAGTAGTTTATTTCATCAGACTATTTCATATTAGATTATTTTAATCTTTTTAGATACTATAAATTCTAAGAATGGTCATTATGAGCGAAAGTTAAAAAAAATGTTTTAGTTATAGTCTACGAAATACATAGTATTACAGCTAAAAATATTTAAGTAGGTATCAAAAATATACTACATAA
Organism: Calycopis cecrops; assembly: GCA_001625245.1. Taxonomy (NCBI): domain Eukaryota; kingdom Metazoa; phylum Arthropoda; class Insecta; order Lepidoptera; family Lycaenidae; genus Calycopis; species Calycopis cecrops. Next base: position 130,366 of record LUGF01051872.1, on the reverse strand, counting down.
ATTATAATATGACGTTAAAATAATTATGCAATAAACTTTTTTCATATACTTTGAAGAAAAATCTACAGTCGATAGCTGAAATTTCAAGTCTGAATTAGGTTTATTCAGATTTCGATATCTCCCATCACATTTTCTGATAGTTAATCCATAATCTCTCGCTACTTGTGTGTCTGATACTCGATCTTCATTAAGTCGGCACTAATAATTTAATTAACGACATATATCGTTCAATCATTTTCTCCCCACGTTCAGAAGACATTGATGCGGTAAAGATATCTATAATGTACATCTTTCACACTTACGAACGAAATTGTATCAACAGCCTGATACGTAGGAACGTTTGTATATTAAATAATATAAGGAGCGTGTAACGTAATCTTGATTTCAGAACTGCGGAGTTTTTAAATGCAAACGTCGAGTTGGTTTTAATTAATGAATTTGCTTTTCAGTATCGCTACGTACGGCGCGGAGATACGTCGGAATATAAAGAGCGGACTAATGGGCTCGTGCGCCGTGAATAATTCAGGAGTATTGAATTAAATCGCTGTTTTGATGTTTATTATACATATAGTGGGATACTTGATACGTATGATTGTAATGTCAAGTGTTTACTGCTAGTTTCATTCTACAGGAAAGCTTGTTGTTGCTTACTATCGACTGCTATAAAATCATGTCGCCTTTTTACACCCTAGACCAGGATTCTTAAACTTTTTGCAGTCATGGATCCATTTCCAGAATTTAAAAACGCGGACCCGTGACGCATACGCCACGGATCCGCAAGGGGTCCGTGGACCCCACTTTCAGAAACCCTGCCCTAAACTCTCAAAAGTCGGACGGAACGCATTAGCGTGGATATTACCCCTGATATTACTTTATTCCGGTAATAAGTGGGCATCTCCGTGGACAGCGGGCGTGTCAGTTCTATTCGGCTAGTTACAATAAAACTTTGTGGGTCACTTTCTCATTTTATGAAAGTTATGCTAACATGACAAGAATAAGAAACAATATGATTAACTGTGGTCCCGATGGCCTTTACCGCGTAGTTCAATATTCACGCCACAGTCAAGTATCTAACAACCGATAAAACACAAAATTTCGCGTTTATGCCTTGTACAGTTATAATTTCTTCACCTCAATTTAATTTTAGATAAAAAAGTCAAAATAAAATAGAGTGTATGACTTGATGAACTTCATGCTTAAAAATAACGAAAACAAAAACAAGATTATATCGATATTTTTTAACCTCTAGAAGGTATTTGACATGAAATGAGTTCCAGTTCCAATAATCAATTTAAAGACGGTTTTTAGTTCGAATATTAAATTATTTTATATTAAATAGATGTACCCTCATAGATTAACTTTGCTCCAAGTATTAAACTAGTATAAAACTGTCAAAACATACTAATAAATACATAAACAGTATGGAATTTGTTAGAATATGTCAGTTTAGTACTAGTTTATTACTTAGAGCAAATTTAATCTAGACTATTTAACATAGATTACCTTTATCCAAGTATTAACCTAGTATTAAACTGCCATCTGTCATATTCCATATTAATAAGCACAAAAACAGTATGGAATTTGCAAGTTTAATACTAGGTACTTACTTGGAGCAAAAATAATCTATAGTGTTCAATGTTCATTCAATGTTCAGTAACTAAAGTCCACTTATAAGGACGGGCTGTGCCATTAGGTCACTCAATAGTATATTATTTTATAGCCCGTTTATCTTTTTTATTAAGAAGACCGAAACTTAACTTTTTCATATTATTTCTATTTTACTTAAAATTATGTGAAGGGGCTACATATTGAATATTACATAATAATTAAAATTAATTTAAAGGAAATATTTCTACATTACCATTATCAAATGTAAGCTTTATGTTAAGAGTGAATTTGTCAAATTTGTAAGTTGAAAGTGTATGTGTGTATATGACGTGGATTGGAGTGGAGAAGTTTGGAGACCTATTTTATCAAACAAATACACACACTAAAAATATTTAAAAGCCATATCATACACTAACATATTTCTGCAGCTATTATATGATATATCTACTAAATATACTGAAGGCCATAAATAAAATACGGTAGGCAGGGCAAATAATGTTGAATATATATAGATATAGCCAATTTACAAAATTTTAATTAACAGAGTGCGGATTACTGGCGATGTCCAGTCACCGCGTAATTGAAATTAATTTGTGGTGAAAAATATAACATTTTTACGCTATATATTTTAAAGTAAGTAAGTAAGTATTCAAATGTATTAAAAATGTGAACATATTTCAATTAACGTATGATTAACTGCTGTGAAATCATACGTTAATTGAAACTTGTGGTATCGATAATAGAAATAACGAAACGAATAAAAAACGCACATGTCTAGAAAAAA
>LUGF01051872.1:109372-126480 GCA_001625245.1 Calycopis cecrops | reverse complement strand
TCTCTTCTGCGTAATGTTTTCAAAAAACGCAGGAAATTTATTATTTCTGTTTGGTATATAAGTCATTGAAAGTAAGTCACATTTTGATGGGATAGGATTTTGGCATTGTTCTTTGTAAGTTGAAAGTGTATGACGTGGATTGGAGTGGAGAAGTTTGGAGACCTATTTTGTCAAACAAATACACACACTAAAAATATTTAAAAGCCATATCATACACTAACATGTTTCTGCAGCTATTATATGATATATCTACTAAATATACTGAAGGCCATAAATAAAATGCGGTAGGCAGGGCAAATAATGTTGAATATATATAGATATAGCCAATTTACAAAATTTTAATTAACAGAGTGCGGATTACTGGCGATGTCCAGTCACCGCGTTATTGAAATTAATTTGTGGTGAAAAATATAACATTTTTACGATATATATTTTAAAGTAAGTAAGTAAGTATTCAAATGTATTAAAAATATGAACATGTTTCGATTAACGTATGATTAACTACTGTGAAATCACACGTTAATTGAAACTTGTGGTATCGATAATAGAAATAACGAAACGAATAAAAAACGCACATGTCTAGAAAAAATGCCAATTAACTGAACAAATACGATATATTATATCTTACAGATAATTCTAGGCGCAACCTACAGAAGACCAAATTTTTACGCTATTAGGGCGTAAAAGTTGAGTGACAAACCAGCAATATGCCAAACCGGCTTGAGAGACCTCTCACTGTCTTCAGACTTCAGTTATACAAATAACCTCCCACCGTAGCTTGTCTAAGCACTTCCAGCTGTAGGATCTTTTCTTCAGACCGCAGCGTGCGATACTGTTGAATTTTGGGGGCCATTATCATTGTTGCTGTTCATTAGGGGAGAGGGGGGAGGCGGGGTTGCCTAATCCCCACGTTTTACTGGCATGTTGGTAATCAACGGTTGGAGGGAAGTTTATCACAGGACGCAGCTGCACGTCGGTTCGACTGCCATATATCGGTTGACTTGTAGTGCTGGTAGTAAATACCACACACCGGGGGGTAGGGCCGTCGCTTACTTACGCCTTATAATCATCCACACGTTTATGACTTATAAGATGGATAAAAATGGTAAATTTAATCACTCGTAGTAGATCTTCTAAGTTTTGACTGAGAAGTTAGATCTTCTAAGTTTTGACTAAGAAGTTAGATCTTCTAATGTTTTCAATTTCAGTTGTCAATGCATCTTCAATTTATAAGTAACTAGCTGCGCTCTGTAGTTGTACCCGCATGACCTTCGATCCCCTGGCAATATCGAGATGAAAAATAAATGTCGGCCGATTCTCATACCTATGATATGAACACAAAAGTTCATTAGAACCGGTACAGCCGTTTCGGAAGTGTATGGTAACTAATATTGTGGCACGAGAATTTTGTATATACATAATACCTATAGAGATATTTAAATTTAAAAAGTTATCGAAATAAATATTTAACAAATTTTAATATAATGCGTATAATCTATTAAATAAGATAGATATTATTATGCTCATTAAGTTTTAATTATTATGTATTAACACACAACGATAAGTTTGATCGACAGTATGCAGTGAAAATATAAAGCAAGCGAATCGTCTTACCGCGTGTAAACGCGAGCGGAGCAATGAATAAAGTATGAGCGACGCTCAGCCAGCAGACAGGCTACAGGCTACATTTAGAGGATTGAGAAATTTCACAGAATACTGTATCAGCTCTTGTACCATCATCTTATTGCTTGCAGCCTAATGCCTTGGTTAATTTTTACTTAATTTAATGCTTTTCTTTTAATGCTATTATGTAAAATTAGAAAGGCATAATACACATTTTCATGTTAGTTTCTTGACGGAGTAGGTAAGGACTAGATATTATTATTTATATCAATTATGGTTATTGTAGGGTATTTTTTAATTTGAAAGCAAAGGTTCCTTAATATGTTATGTTTAAGTAAAAATCAGTCAGGTAGTTGGAAGTGTAACAGAAGAGGTGTTTTATTTTTCCTATATAGATTTCTTAAATTTTTAATTTCTTTCTAAGGTATCTTTTCTCCAACATTTTCTGCAATGACGCTCACATATTTTTAATAAAACAGAATTTCGTTATTTTAATTAATTTTTAGTAACCTGATAGTAAAACGTGGTTACAAAAATGGTTTGTATGATATTCTGTAATTATGTACTCAACATACATTTAATAACAGTACTTTAAAATAAGGTTTTAAATATTTATATTTTACGTTAATGACACAGATAACTAATACCATGTGTGTCATTAACGCAAGATAACAATACAATGACCTGCGGAGAGGACAAAGGGCACGTGGCCTTACAACGGATGTAACGGTAATTATGTTGTTTAATAAATTGTAAATGTTTTGTATTTCATTTTAGTTTATGTTCAGTTGTTAACTCATAAGCATCTGCGTTCATACATTATGTCTAAAGTAGCCGTTGTCACCGGATCGAATAAAGGTATTGGATTTTCTATTGTGAAAGGTCTATGTCAAAGATTTGATGGAATAGTTTACTTGACGTCAAGAGATGCAAAGAGAGGAAAAGAATCTGTCGCAGAACTGCAGAAGCTTGGATTGAATCCTGAGTTCCATCAGCTCGATGTTGCAGACAGAAGAAGTGTGGAGTTGTTTCGCTATCATATTCAATCAAAACATGGAGGTATTGACATTCTCATTAATAATGCGGCTATTGGTGGCAGTCTTTTGTGTGAAGAAAGTAAATATGAAGAATGTAAGGAAGTAATTGAAATCAATTTTAGGGGTGTTTTAACTATGCAAGAGTTGATATATCCATTAGTGAGAAATGGTGGTAGAATACTTAATATTTCAAGTGATTGTGGTCATTTATCAAATGTTAGAAACGAATACTGGAGAGACAGGCTTTCAGGGAAAGACTTGAGTTTGAAAGATATAAACGATTTTGTTCATTGGTTTCTGGAATCTAAACGGAATAGAACTTTCAAGCCTGAGGACTTCGTAGATGGGGCAACCGTGATTGCGTACAGAGTATCAAAGGTGGCCTTGAGTGCACTCACAATAATTCAGCAAAGAGAGTTCGAGTCAAAGAACATAAGCATCAACTCCATGCACCCGGGATTCGTTCGCACTGACATGACAGAATATGCGGGATTCTATAGTGCGGATGAGGCAGCGGAGACTCCGTTGTACTTAGTACTTGAAGCACCAGATACTCTGAAGGGCGCTTATGTTTGGTTCGACAGGAAGGTTCTGGACTGGTACGACTACAAAGCTGATTATTATTTCAAGTTTGCAACTTTCAACCGTTAATTTCTTTCTGGCTTCAACTAGCGCAATTTATAACGTAAGATGATTATTATATTTTTGCAACTTTATAATATTTTTTCCTTACTTCCCTACACTAAAAAAATAAATAATAAATATTAATGAAAAAAAATAATTCCACTCACCAAGTCAATTAAAGAGTCTCATATATTATGACATAAATAGTTGACGTTACGTAACAGGAGCAATAACTTAAATTTATTAATACATCAAACATAAGAATACCATCCTACTTCTACTATATACACGGTATCACTTTACAAATAACCCCCATGTATGTTCGGCGTAAGTGGATTGTTTTGGAGATTTCTTTTCCGTATTTTTATCACGTTACGCTTTTGCGTATTTTTGCAATTTTTGCGATATTATCTTAAACATTTAATTTTTTTCTCCTGACTTAATAGGTCTGCAGGCTGTAATTTTTCTTCTTAAAATTGCCTAAGAAATTGTGAAATGAATATGAAGCAGTTAAGATATTATTTTTTTTTATAAATTTAATAAATAAATCTAGACACGTGGCAGCGTGTCAAACCAAATTTCAAGCAAAGAAACTGGCTTGCCAGCGCGGATTGTAATACTACACGAACCACTTGAAATCTAACCTATTTCAGATCTCACATATTAAAAAACAGAAATTGTTATAAGGAATCCAGTAAAACAAAGATATAGAGTTTTATACTTGTTCATAGTGTTATTTTGATCCTATAAATATATATTTGGATTTTGTACAGAACTTGGCACTCATTTAGACAAACATTCTTTTTGCGATGAAGTCCACGGCCAAGCATAGTTTATGTATTGAACTTGCCTCTCCTTTTTTATTTATGTTTTTGGTGGGATCCTTTATTACATCTTGTTGCTTATTGTAGAATAGACAACGGACTATCAATTCATATAAAGATACATCTGCGACACTAGATCTATGTCATGTACCAAGAGTTATTCTGTTTCGGATTACAGACTCAGAATATTGGCATCAAGAGATTTGACGAACAAGCGGAACAACCCATTTCAAAGATCATTCGGATAAGTCGCTTAGATTTTTAAGCATTAGTGGCAATAGAAGTTATTAGTTCACGTCATTAAATAGTGAGATGCCAATCATTTGTAGGGTAAGTATCTATCAGTTTCATTGGAGTTGGTGCGGTGCCAGAACTTTGTGGTGAAAAATCGTTTGCTGTCGAAAATAACCGTGATAGTTTAGGCTGTTTTTTTTAAGATATTCGCCCGGAACATTTCCAGCTACTTAACACTGGTGTGAGACAAATAATATAATCCAACAATAGCTAGTATAATCTCTACGCTAAAGTGAACTATGTACGAATACAATTTCGATTCTGCTCTCGACTTCAGCTTATTGCCTAGCTTACTTAAGACGTATTATTATTTTGGATAAGGAGTAGCATCGAACTCGAGAGATAAAAATTTCTCGTTCTGTGGACAGGTATAATCTGCAGCGCGGAGCTGAAATTAAATCCTTTGTCTCGCGCCATATTGGCCCCCAGCCAGGCCGTCACAGGCCGGCGGACTCCTGTCATTGTGAGATCAAAGCCGCGTCGTCCAAACGATACTCACTTTAATCAACCGCCAGACAGTTACTGGTATAGCACTCGTCTTCGTTTATAAAACAATTGCTTTGTAGGATTATAAACATATTGGCTTTAGATTTTTCTTATAAAGTATGAACCCCAAAGTAATAAAGTAATTTATTTATTTAAGTCAATTTATTAAATAGCGATTATTAATAAATTTACCTAAACAAATAAATAATTTTGTTAATTATAATGTACGTTTCGGGTTAACGTCCTTGGTTTTATACACATTAGGAACATCTATCTATTAACAAAGGATATTTTATTTTTTAAGTGACATCATTTGCTGATCTTACCGTGATTACAATGTTAAAGATTGTAAGTTTTCATTTTCGTTGAATTTCTAATCAGTATTTTTTCATTTTTTACTTGACATCCTCTCATATCTCAAAATAAGTAGTTAATGTGATGTAATGGGAACGTATAATGAGTTCAATATGGTTAGTAAATGTTTATTTATCATTAAAACTCAGAACATATCTGTATTAGCGCGCCTAATAATTAATCTTGCGTCACGATGGAGACCATCACCTCCCTCTTGTCCTATTAAGCTAAAAGGTTGGTTATTGCACACAGTACCAGACGAACGATGTTTGGGAAACTTCAATGCTCTTAATTTTCATAAACCGCTAAATATCAGAACATAAATCGTTGTGCATACTTAATTCTTTTCACAAGCCTTTCAAGTCGCGCAGCGCGGTAATTTTAAATGTCTTTTTATAAGAACCCTGCTATTGCCGGCCTCGTTTCTTTAAAGCTTAATACGGATTTTGGGCTAAGAGGAAAATAGGATAAATATTATTTTGTGGATATTTTAGTGGAGAATTATACTAAATAATTTTAATATTACCTACTTATTGCCAATACAAATTGGCGGCTCACAAGTTTTAGTTTTTTTTTTAATTTTACATGTTTATTTAATCAAAATAATTACCATATTTATCTACAATCTATATTTTATTAAGGCGAAAAGTAGTTTGGCCATTCACCGGATGGTAAGACTATCTCCGTTATTAAGAAATAAAAAATCAATTGAAATCCAAATTAAGTGTCTTAACACTAAGTAGCTACCGATCCGATTTCTCGCCTTACAGTTACGGCAATAAATGGGTATACGTTTTCTACGTTTATCTCTAGTTTCTTAGTGGCCAATAGAAATGCTGCACTATCCTTACTTTTAATGGTTCAATTTAGCTTTAAATGCTGCATTTATATACGTAAATGGGTCGAAAGAGTAGAATAATATCTAGTACTAACTGTATAATTTGTTATTTGCTAATTTGATAAATATATGTAGATTGTATGTATGTATTTGCGGTTATAGCTGTGGCTTCAATTTTCTCAACTCGGTATAACAAGCAGAAATGATTAGACCTTGTAAGATGCTACAATGGATTGCCACTGATGAATTAGGCTAACACGAGCTCTGGCTCACATGACAACACCGAATTATTGAGATAAATATAAACTTTACGAACTATTTTCCCATTGAATATACAAAGAATAAAGTTCAGCTATAGACACGAGACTTTTATATATCAAATTCCAAATGTCTAAGTTCAGTGGTACATGGCTTGCTACGAGTACAAACCAAAATGATTGAAATGCGTAGGTGATAAAACCTTTTTATTTAATTTCTATAGAGATATATAGAATTATTATGTACTTTTCTTACCTATCTACTTTTTTGTATGCACTGTATATGGACTATAAATAATTATACTTATAATATCAATATTTAATATCGAACGTGACCTTCTACGCGTTAGCCGAGGGCCCGAATAGTTTTATCCCAAACTTTTCTACATATACAGTATATTTAAACTTCATATAAAAGTAAACCATGCCCAGTTTGCAATAGGCACTGCCATATTGTATTACCGAGGCAAATTGGGTCTTGCTCAAATGACCACCACAAAGTAAGAGGTAGTGCCATGCTGCATGCTTGCATGCAGCCGAATTGGGCCGGCACGACCGGGGAGGTACCTCTCGCTTACACGAGACCGGCGTGAAGTGACAGCTGTGGTGTCGCGTTTCGTGGGGTGTGTAAGTAGCCGGTGGCCCATGGAGGTGGGAGGAGAAAGGGGGGCAGCGCATCTGTATAGTCTATATGCCGATGTCTATGGGCGTCGGTAGTCATGAAAATGGCTACAACTGCTCGTTTGCCCCCCTATACCATAAAAAAAAAAAAAGTATCAGCTATGCTATCACGTTTCATGCAGTTTGTGAGATTCTGTGATGTATTAAAGAGGAAAATGTAAAGAGAGCTATGACTGAAATTACGCGGGTGTGTATGGGCGTCGATAGAAATCAAACACTTCGGCGGCTCGTTTGCCCCCTTTTACAATAAATAATAACATACATACATAGACGTACATACTGAAAATTGGTGTCGCAGAAATAAAATTCTCCGATGTACGCCTAGTGGTATCTCATTTAGTGCCCCTCACATTGTGCCTGCTGTGAAGATTACTTTTTATTAGTACTTTATATTACTTGCGTACTTACGTACTTTATATTAGCCCTTATAATTAACATAGAATAACTTTATTCAAGCATTTACCTAGTATAAAGCTGACATCTGTCAAATTCTATATAAAACATAAAAATTATGGAATTTGACAGAATATGTCAGTTTATTTAAACCCGGTTAGTGCTTGAATAAAATTATTCTATGTTTTTAATAAGGGGGCATGTGTAAAAAGTTTTTGTTTACACGTAGGTTAGTTGGTATCTTTTTGTTTTTGATTTTATTTTTTTCTCTTAATAAAATTGTTTACGTTTATTTATTTTTTGTTTAGTTATCTATTGTGGAATACTCAATAAACGTTTTTCTATTCTATTCTGTATTCTATTCTATACAGATGCGCTGCCCTCTTTTCTCCTCCCATCTCCATGGGCCACCGGTTACTTACGCACCACACGAAACGCGACAAAACAGCTGTCACTTTACGCCGGTTCGTGCAAGCGAGAGGTACCTCCTCGGTCGTGCTGACCCTATTCGGCTGCACGCATGCATGCAGAGTGGCATTACCTCTTACTTCTTTGTAGTTTTAGCACCACTTAGCTATGTTCAATCACAGATCACGAGTCTGGGAGAATGCAATAAGCCACTGTCTGACAATGTTCAGTTCCCGTGGAAAGTTAACAAATGCTACAATAATTCTAAGTTACAACATCGGCCTATACGGATTACGGAGTGTAGCTGCAGGAGAGGATGGAGACCGCGGAAAAGATCCAGTATTCGCAGCGGCCGCACTCTCTAAGTAGACTGTAACTAATTTCGTTAAATGTTCCGTGATAAACTACTAAATGATATGTTGTAAGACGTTTAATAAAATGTGACTACCCCCAACGCCTACAACATGTCGTGGTAGATCCCGGCATTGCTGTCCACGCAAAAAATATATCTGCTATATGAATACATAATATTTAATATTGATGATGCGTTGAGATATAAGCCGGTAATTCTACAGTCAAGAAAAAATGGAAGGTTATCTCAAAGAAGTTTAAATTCTTCAATAATCTTTGTTTACAATTGAAAATTCTGTTTAAAAAAATAAGTTTAATAAACTAATGTCATTGAGTTATTATTACTACGTACGTAGTACATATAACTCAATGACTAATGTATAATAAAATGAATATGCAAATCAATAACTTAAAATCCACGGTAAATTTTTTAATCTATATTTATACATATTGGTATAATAAAACAGTAAAATTCGTGTCTGTACATTGAATATATTTAGGAAAAACTAACAGGGGGCGATGTGAAAATAGTGTAAAAACACTTTTCAATGATTTGTTAATTTTTTTGTTCTCTGAACCTGCTTGACGGATTCGAATGAAACTTTTTGTGGTGTATAGATACTAAGCCTGGTCAATATAAAAAAGACTTTTTACTGCGGTAAAATTTCTCATTCCTACGGGAAATCGGAATTTCGGCACACTGCAAGCAAACAATAACAAATTACTTTGATTATAATATTACTACGCTACGCGAACGAAGTCGCAGGCACCAGTTAGTGATTGTGACAAACTAATCGAACGTCAAACTCAAAGACGGCACGAATACACAATGTAAGTACTGCGAGTTTAATAGTTAGAAGAACAAAGGAATTAACGACTATACTGCAAACAACATTAATAAGGTAATCAATCAGTGCGACAGCGGCGTAATTGCCCTATATCGATGTTTCTGTGTCAACGGAAACGGTTTTTATCTGACTCAGATTAGCTGCCAGTGACAAGCAACACTGTTTGATACTTTTCATTGAGCTGACAATACATTGGGATTCGCGGCCCTTTTGTTAATATTATCGCCAGTCTATTGATTGACCTTTATTAAGCCCCTCACAACGTAGATATTTTATCTCATAAAATTTCGTAGCAGTAATTTTGATAGATGCATAAATGCATACATAGTATATAAAAATAACTTTTTATAGAGAAATAAATAAATGAGTAAATGGTAATACATTACAATATTTTTTTTTCTTATACAATGTAACAATTAACAAAATTATCACATAATTTTGTATTTTAGTTTTACGTAAATTATCAATGTGAAAAAAGTTTTTTCTTATTGTGTATAAAAACCTTACCACAACCACATGAGTAAGTAAAGGAATCTTTACTCTGTGCCACAACCACCACTTAATCCCTTAAAGTAGTTTCATTAAAGTCCTTCAACGATATTAAGAGGATGTTTCTTTACTGCTGTTCGCTAAGTTATTGATGTTTTAAACTAATTGTACCTACTTCTTCGATGCCATTTCTAAGACTCTATAGTTTAGTTTTCTTTCTCGACTCCCCGATTTTATTTATTGCATAGTACATAATATTATGTAGGAAGTATATTATACAGGCTGCAAAAAAAATGTTGAAAAGTTATCCACATCGTATGTTAGCGATGTAGTAGCCTATTTGATATAAATAAATTAACTTAATATTCATTAGGTTTACCGTGAAAGATATAAGACGGATCAGGTAGACATACAGTCCAATTGAAGACTCAAAATCCTTGTACAGGATTTTTATTTTATATGAGATCTCTGAAAATGACTTTTTATTTATAATGCAATTAATAGATGTCGATATTCAAATGATAGGAGTCTGAAGACAACGCCGGATATTAAAACATCTAGTAGAAGTGTTAAAGATAAGTGACATTTCCTAATTTACATTTCTTGATTTACGACGCACGACACCACTTTATACCTACAGGGTTGATTTTTCTACTAAAATTATATAAATATCACATATACACAATGATTTACAATGACACGCCAACAGCTTGCGCGCTCTATGCGTGAGAGATGGACGCATCTGGACGCGACATAACTTTGTGTAGCTCTAGTATTTCGGCAATGCGCGAGCGCTTACTATATTATTTTAAACTAACAGTGCCCCGCGGTCTCACTCTTGTTTAATTTCTAAGAAATCCATATAAACTTCAACACCCTATTTCACCCCCTTAGGGGTCGAATTTCTAAAAATTCTTAGCGGATGCCTACGTCAGTGTTTTGGGCTGTACGTTGATAGATTATTATGTCGGTCATCACCTTCGAGTTTTATATAGGTACTAGCTGCGCCCCGCGGTTTCATCCGAGTAGATTTCGACCCAAAAATAGAAAATCATCCCATGGCATCCCATAGGAACGTTTTTTTCGGGATGAAAACTATTCTATGTGTTGATCTATGTTACCCTCTACGTGTGTGGCAAATTTCATGAAAATCGGTATAGCAGTTTTCGCGTGAAGGAGTAACAAACAAATAAACAAACACACAAACATACAAACTTTCGCGTTTATAATATTAATAGGATTTACAATGACACGATAATAGGTTCTAGGGTTAAAACATACAATACGAAGTGAAATAGTAAAGTAAACTAGATGCGGGTGCAGTTTATCAGCTTGCTATTTTATTTGGGACGCAATAAATAAAAATATTGCGCCCCGCGCTCGGGGCAATCCCTTTGTGTCAAACGAAACTTGCACAATCTAAATATATTAATTAAAAAAATGACAGTATGTTTTTCATTTACAATATGAAATCTATCTAGTGTAAGTATACGTTCGTACGTGCGTGTAAATACGTAAGTTAACAGTACACATTGATTCAGGAAATACTTACTTTAGTAAAGAAATTTTGCTATATTCTAAGGAAATAATCTATATTATATCGTATCCTATTAATATTAAAAATAAGCGTCAGTTTGTATGTTTGTTTGTTTGTTTATTTAATTTGTTTGCTTGTTACTCCTTCACGCAAAAACTGCTGAACCGATTTTCGTGAAATTTGGCAAACAATGTTTGTGGGTAACTTGGGTTATCATATCGGATAGTTTTCATCCCGATTACATGTTCCTATGGGATACCATGGGATGATTTTCTATTTTTAAGGGGGTTGGAAATTTACACGGGTGAGCCCGCGGGGCGCAGCTAGTAGTCATATAAATTCATATTTATTCATATTCAACACTAATCTAAACAAGCTGATCGAAAGAAACTAGATTTTTTTTATTTTAATGATTCCAGTATGCTCCATACTTTTTATCGGATTTATTATCCGATGTTTTAAAAAATGTTTTTATTTACACTCGGAAGTTCTCCCATAGTCTACGTAGATGAGTTGCCCTACATTTTTCAACACTGTCTACATAGAGACAAGAGGACAAAGACACTTTACAAGATAATATAAATGATACCAAGTGAGCAAACATGCTGAGCTCATAACCAGCTTCGTTATCAAAGCAGTCGCAGAAAGCGAGCGTGTTGCGACCCGCTTTATGACAAACTCGTAAAGTCAATATTTAACGGTGGAACCGTTTAACGGAGCCGAGTGTACGCACTAAAGTCGACAGCGTTTGTTTTAAAATATTTAATTTATTTCGTGTTAAAACAGACTTTTGGGTTGACGATATTTTCAAATATTACGCGTTCATAAATTTGTATTTACTTATGGGAGATTATATAACATACCGAACTATCCTTAAAATTTGAAATACTTGTCGAGTTGTCTTGTTTTGTAATTGTGCTGTATGTTTGCAAATAAAGTTTTTATCTATCAATCTATTTATTTATCATTATTAATATACTCGACCCTTAAAATAATTAGGTACTCCCCCTATCTCTCATCGGCTGCACGTATTTGTTGCTCTTAGGAATTGTAAGGGAACAATTAATATACATATTTATAATATTATATTACTATGATATTATTTATGAAATATACAGTACTATATTATATGTGCACGGAAAATATTTAAATTATATTATAATAAGTACTCGCTTTTCTAGACGAATGCAACGACAGGAAGGGAGTGTAGAAAACATACATGGTTTGATAAGTAGCTTTACAAATGAATTGTCCACACAGTGCCAGTACAGTACCATACCTAATACAGTACGTAGACTATATTAGGTATGGTACGAGTTTATTGTTGTAAACATGCTGGTACATCTATTGCAAACGTATTTCAATTCTTATTCACAATTATTAATGTCTACTGTGTATTGCTAATTGTAAAAGAATAAATTTTTTGCAGCTACTACCTAGGTAGGTACCCCGTGCTTACTCAATACTAGACGCAATATAACAGCTGCGCTGTCGCGTTTAATGCAGTGTGTAAGTAGTCGGTGGCTCATGGAGGTGGGAGGAGGAAGAAGGGCAACACCTTATAACCTCTATGTTTATGAGCGTCGGTAGACATGAAAATCATTTATCTCTTACACTATAAAAAAATAATAATAGACACTTCTATATATATATATATATATATATTTGGTATCACTATCATGGTTATTGTAAGTTATCCTTAAGAGATAAATTATCTTTACTAATTGCTTCGTCTATTTTTTTAAACCCTGACGCAAAAGTAGGGATATAATAAGTTTCACGTCAATTTGTGTATATGTGCGAGTAGGTTTGTGTTTTGTGTTCTATCGTTGCCCTCCAATGGATGGCCTGATGTCGATGCGGCTTTTAGGGTTCCGTAGTAAACGAAGAACCATTTAAATAGTTTTGTCATGTCCGTCCGTCTGTCCGCGGTTTTACTCAGTCTATATTAAGTACTAGAAAACTGTAATTTGGTATGGATATGTAGATTAATCATGGGAAAAAAGTGGTCGAAAAGAAATTTAACAAAAATTTGTTTTTGTAGTAGCTCCTAGACAAGTAAAATGGGGATATTTTTTTCCAATAACCCATGCTGAGGGGTAGCGTTGAATAGGTCTTTGAGAAAGATTATGAAGTGAGAACATTATTTTTCGAGATTAGTTTCTGATATATATGGTTTTAAAATACTACTTTTTGTTTCAGATAAGTTTCCCCCTTCTATCTTCCCAACGATTAAATATGGAAACATAAAAAAAATACAGCAGTAGTACAAATAATGAAATTTAAAGGAAAACTATCAGAACTGAGTAGGAAGTAAAAAGTGAAAAGTATTATGCTACAAATTTATAAAATGTAGAGTAACATTGTTTGAGTTGAAAGTAAAATTTGTAATAAATTTTATTGAAAATTCCCTCAGTTTTTTTAAGTGTGCTAAACGCAACTACGGAAACCTACACTGCTCATGACCCGACACGCACTTGACCTGTTTTTTTAATTATAATTAATTTATGTACTTTTATTCGTATCTAAGGTCTTGATTTCCTGTAGTGATTCCTTTGGTACTGTTATTTTTTTAAAACAACTTATGCATTTACGTGGCGAACACATTTATAATTATATTTATCATCTTTTGAGTACGGATCTCTAAAACAAAGTATTAAACATTAATGACGCCGATAAGATATTTGCGCTTGGTATAAATGCATCTGCATCGAGTGCAAAGAGGATGTGACCTTTCAACGGACGCAACGATAAGAATTTCACTGTAATAATTTATTACAGTGTTTGCTTTATTATTATTATATTATATTCAGTTGTTAACTCATAAGCATCTGTGTTCATACATCATGTCCAAAGTAGCCGTTGTTACCGGATCGAATAAAGGAATTGGGTTTTCTATTGTGAAAGGTCTATGTCAAAGATTTGATGGAATAGTTTACTTGACGTCAAGAGATGAAAAAAAAAAGGAAAGGAAGCTGTCGCAGAACTGCAGAAGCTTGGATTTAATCCTGAGTTCCATCAGCTCGATGTTGCAGACAGAAGAAGTGTGGAGTTGTTTCGCGATAATATTCAATCAAAACA
Source organism: Calycopis cecrops (assembly GCA_001625245.1). NCBI lineage: Eukaryota > Metazoa > Arthropoda > Insecta > Lepidoptera > Lycaenidae > Calycopis > Calycopis cecrops. The sequence goes on along the minus strand of LUGF01051872.1, from coordinate 112,355 downwards.
TGGAGGTATTGACATTCTCATTAATAATGCAGCCATTATTGACAGTCTTTTGTACGAAGAAAGTAAATATGAAGAATGTAAGAAAGTAATTGAAATCAATTTTAGGGGTGTTTTAACTATGCAAGAGTTGATATATCCATTAGTGAGAAATGGTGGTAGAATACTTAATATTTCAAGTGATTGTGGTCATTTATCAAATGTTAGAAACGAATACTGGAGAGACAGGCTTTCAGGGAAAGACTTGAGTTTGAAAGATGTAAACGAGTTTGTAAATTGGTTCCTGGAATCAAAACGGAGTGGAACTTTCAAACCTGAGGACTTCGTAGACGGGGCTACAGTGGTTGCGTACAGAGTATCAAAGGTGGCCTTGAGTGCACTCACAATGATTCAGCAAAGAGAGTTCGCGTCAAAGAACATAAGCATCAACTCCATGCACCCGGGACTCGTTCGCACCGATATGACAGAAGAAGCTGGATTTTATAGTGCGGATTAGGCAGCGGAGACGCCGTTGTACTTAGTACTTGAAGCGCCAGATTCTCTGAAGGGCGCATATATTTGGTTCGACAGGAAGGCTCTGGACTGGTACGACTACAATTCTGATTATTATTTCAAATTTGCAACTCTCAACCGTTAATTTTTTATAGTTTTAAGCAGAAATTCATATTATATTTTTTGAAATATTATAGTATTTATTCATTAGACTCCCTGCACTAAATAAGTATAAATATTTATGTTAAATAAATAAAAGTTAATAATAAATAATTATAAAGTAAATACTTGATGTTACGTAACAGGAGCCACAACGTGAATTTATTAATATACCAAACATAAGTCTCACGCTATTCAACTTCTTCTATAGGAATATCCTTTGTAATATATTATATTACATGCATTTTTTTTATAATTTAATGAATAAATTAGTAGCATATTATTATTATAACTTGAAAAAATAAATATATGAATTAATGAATTATATAACATAATAATGAAACGCATATACAAGGTTGATAAAAGCGAGAGGCGTTAAATCAAACCACATATTTAGTGTTTCATTTCCAGGCTACATAACAAAAAACAGATCATTCGTAGCTATAGATTAGCCACAGGAATTTTTTAGAGTTTTTTCTCACTTCTCTGTATCGCAGCTGATCGGAGACCATGGCTGGCCGGGGTCCTTCCTGTAGCCCCTCGGTACAATGCATGAGTACATTATTTTGCCTATTTAACTTCTTTGAAAAAAGTATTTTCGTATACTTGTAAACTTTTTTTAGAAGTTTCGGATTAACTGGAGGCACTTATAGTATATATGGTTTAACTTAACGCCTCTCGCTTTTATCAACCTTGTATAATAAAAATACGTTATGATACCTAGTTTTTTATTGTAGACGAGACAAGTAGCTACTTGCGTTTTTGCTTTACTGATAGTTACCACCCCATAAATTATCTATACATACATCTGCGACACCAGATCTATGTCATGTACTAAAAGTCTCTAAAATGGCTTAGAATCTGTCATCGCAGGAATACTCATGTACTGCATTTGCTGTACAAGGTTCTTTTCGATCCTAGAACTCCAAGCTACGTAAAAGAAATGTTTACATTTTCAACGGAGTTTAGAACTAGTCGTTTTGTTAACAAATTATATGTACCTCTCCAAAACACGAAATATTATAAAAATTCTTTTACAGCAAAATCCATCAAACTGTGGAATTCATAGCCAAACGAGATTAGACAAGCTAAAAGTCTTGAAACGTTTAAAACACTTGTCAAAGAGCACTTTTTACAGCACTATCATTTATTTATTCAGATATTTGGATATTTAAAGTGTTTCCTTAATGCTAGCAATAATTTGCAAAGGGCATATAAATAATTTGATTATAAAAATAAAAAATTTCAAAATGTAAACAAGCCGACGCTGTCATAATATCACCAGTAACTTTTTAATTTCTCCTTCTTCTTCTCGCTGGACTTAATCTTTCCATGGTATGATTTTATTGAACTTACTTTCTTTTATTTTTATCTTAAGTTTAAGTTATGTATGTATACATATATATTAAGCACGCCCTCATCTCCAAGCAATATCTCTAAAAGATGGTTGCCTGGAAGATATTGCTTTATAGCAATAAGGCCGCCTAATTGTACATTGATATTAGTGGATATATTTAGGTGTTTAATGTTTGGTGTGCAATAAAGAAATATTTATTTATTATTTATTAAACGTTATTCTGTTTTAACATTTGGATTATATATTCGGAATAACGGCATTAAAATATTTGACGAACAACCCGTTTATACGTACATTTGGATAAGCCCCTTAAATTCTTAAAATAGTAGTTATTCGTTTCCATTATTTATAAGTAAGATGCAAATCCGTTGTAGGGTAAGTAAAGAAAGAAAGATTTATATTGATTACAATAAAATAGACAATTTTGCATATAACATACATAAAATTTATTTGGTGTAATCAATATAGGTAACCATTCAGTATTTGTCATATTATTATGACAAGTACATAATGATAATTATGACGCTGATTAGGTATATAATATATTTTATCTACACTAATGTTGTAACATTCTACTTATGTTTCCAATACTTGACTTATAATAACTACTGTTATAGCTCAGACAACAAAAAACTCAATTTAAGCAATTTGACATGATGTTATAATATCCAAATCGATATCGTAAAATCTCATTATAACACTGTGTGAGAGCGAGAGAGAGAGAGTAAGTGGTGAGAGAGCCTTAGGTGTTGTTATAGACGATCAACTCAATTGGCGGTCTCATGTTGAACATACAACATCTAGGATTCGTAAACTAACATGGGCATTCAGAAATCTACGGAATGCTGCTCACTTCGATATGCTTCGTATGGTGTATATTGCTCTAGTACAATCAATATTAAGTTACTGTATCGTAGTGTGGGGCGGTGTCTGCAAATCCACTTTGATCATCCTAGAAAGGGCGCAAAGGTCGGTTTT
>LUGF01051872.1:82100-104672 GCA_001625245.1 Calycopis cecrops | reverse complement strand
AGATAACGATAGAATGTAGTTATTTTTGTTGACGCACGCTTGTGCTCTTTTTAATGTGCGTGGCTGGCTAGTCTCCAGTCTCCAATGTGGTTCTTGTCGAAATTGGCCCAGGAAACCATTATAATTATGACAATAGGGTTTATCTGTTTAAAATGGATTTTCAGGACGTGTGCCAAGACAAAGCTCATTTCGCAATTGTCGCGAGATGTCAATATTGAATGAGCGATATCGATAGGTGCTCCTGGCCAAAAACATGATACTGACCGGGTGCTAGGATTAGGCAAATGACCGCCGTTGCCGTCCACTTCCATATTAGTCACTATAATAGTAATGTGACTATACTATTATAGTATTATATTATAGTATATATAATTTAATAATATTATGATTTCATAACATATGAATATAATAATAATGCTATAAATTACTATATTTATGAAAATTATTCTAAAGTATTTTATCGCGGTCTATTTAAATAGTAATTAAACCGTGAAAGTGATTTTAATATATGTGAGATATTGGAATATTGGATACAACGGGATTGGAAATGCTTAGCATTATAGGTACATAAAAAAGAATTTAGCAGTATATTAGATGTACGAGTATTTTTAATGAAAACATTTTAGCAACCTTAGGACAGGGCAAAATATTATGAATTCGCGTCCTAGCGAGCGACGTAGTACAGGAAAGTTGAGCTACGCTAATTCGTAGCGCTCTATATTGGTTATGCTATTAAATACAGGCCAATGTTATTTAATAGTTTTAAATGTTCTCTTCTGTCGGCACTCCCATGTGTGCCTGGTGTTTTTTTTCTATTTGAAAGTACTCACAAACAAGAAACCGGTATATGAACACTTAATCATCATCATCAGCCTATTGCATTGTTGAACATAGACCTCTCCCATTGCACGCCACTGGCCTCGATCTTCGACTAACCTATGAACACTTGACTATTCTCAACCGATGCAAAAATAAAACTCGTTGATACAGATCTTAAAGTCCCAAGTTCGACCAAAGAGTGTCAACCAACGAGACCGTGTGACCAAAGAGAGTTGGGTTCAACTTGGACTCAACAGCATCAGAGTTAATCATTCGTGTCTACACTTGCGTAATCTACAGAAAACACTCAAACGCCTGGCCTTGAATCTGATTTATATAATATATCTATCATACTTGTTACCCGCGGCTTCGTTCGCGTGGTTTTTCGCGATTAAAAGGAGCCGATGGCACTCTTCAGTTCTAAAGAGTATAACTAAATATCACATCAATCCGTTGATTCCATTTGATATGAATGAAGGACAAAGAGACAAACAAACGAACACACTTTTGCATTAATAATATTAATATTGATCATAAATATCAAATTCGAAATAGACAACTAAGATAATGTAGAAGTCTTTTATACTCGTACACTCTTGTTTTCTGAGATATTTTGTCTAGCGTAATTGGCTAGACTTTTCAGGGTCTGTAGCCCGAATTTGAATTGAAGCCAGGAACATCATTAATTATAGTTAATTAACAACGTTTTATAATTATTTACCTGTAATCGAATTTTTTTTTATAAAGGAGAAAAATAAGTCGAGTATTCACCGGATGAGTAGTAGCGACCGGACCGGATTGAAAGAGATCTACTTGCAGCAGAGGACCGATAAATGCTGAATCAGAACGCTACCAAAAAGTTGCGATAGCTTTATTATAAAAATAATGTTTTTTTTTTTTTTTTTTATATTACAGGGGGCAAACGAGCAGTCGGGTCACCGAGATGATGGTGTATTCCGACGCCCACAGACATCTGCAACACCAGGGGTTTTGAGTATGTGCAATAAACGATAAAATATCAATTCAAAACCTTAATATGTATTTTAAAACCGAGTACCGATCCGTATCCTCGCCTTACGGCAATAAGTAGGTATTAGTTTTCTACGTTTATTTCTTTACTTTTTTCGTGGCCAATGGAAATGCTGCAGACTATCCCTACTCTTAATGGTGCAATTGAGCTCTAAATGCTGCATTTCTATATGCTAATGGGGCCCGATAGGGATCTAGATTTTCTAGCATTAGCTGTATTATTTATTATTTCTTATTTGGTAATTGTATATAGATTGTTTGTATGAATATGTTGTGATAGGTTCAATTCTCTGCACTCGGTATGATTTGCGAGAATCATTATAGATTGTTGATTGTAAGATGCTGATGGTGAAGATGTCTGAGGCATCACTATTAATACGTATATTATTCCACTTCAAAGCAGTGTTGTCAGCAGTCATTTAATTTCATGCTCCCTGGGGGTGACGACGTTTCTTTTACAAAAACCTTATCTTTACTAAATTATCTATGTGAAATAACAGACGTATAAGCGCATGCGAATTTGTAAAACACCTGAATAGCGGTTGTTACGTCACGCGCCCGTGCTACAGCAAGTCCGTGACTGTGGCAAAGAGATTGAATTTGCTAAATGACTGAACAAATACAGTTAAATCTTTTACAAATGTTATATTATGCACTGGTTTTTAAGCGTTATGGAGTTTACTAGAACGCTTTAATGAAGTTGGATTTAAATTAAGATTTAAATGAAGAACTGCTAGGCTAGTGTAAGAAATAAATTTTCGAGGTACACTATATTTGATAAATAAATATTACTCATTAAAGCGGCTGAAAGCATCGACGGTTGGTTCTTTTAGCTGACAATCCCTGTATATCTTAGAGCAAGACCCTAGGTATCCCAAGATAGTTCGAGTCCTTCATGGCGGTGTAATAAGTAGTATTCTGAGATGAACTCAGACATCTTAAATTAAGCAAATAGTACCGAAGGGCCTGCTCTATGAGGGATACACAATGTCGCGGTGCTCCGAGTTTTGTTTATTACTGGCGACATTCGTGTTGGCTTTAGTACAATTTTTATAGTATAGGGAGCAAACGAGAAGTCGAGTCACTTTTACTTAGGATTAGAGCTAGCGTCGATCTTGAGGTAACATAAAATCCCCCAAATAGACTTATGGAAACTAAAGAACTGCACGGATCGTAAACCATAGCTGTCACTTTTGGTTCTTGTCAGATTCCCGCCCGATGAGATGGCCCGCTGAGTTTGTTTCGCCGGTTCTTCTCAGGACAGGGTTAGGGTTGAACCGGTGGTAGATGGAAATTATTGACGTTCAAAAAGCAATTTTTCAAATTCTATTTTGAATATTTTGATTTTTTTTTTGATTCGAACTACAAACATGACCAACACTTACCCACTTCTATCCTATCAGTCGGTCGACGACCATTCATCCTTTCCATCTATTCAAATACCTCGCAAATAGCCGTGTTACACTTTATTCAAGTACAACAATACACTGCAGAATTTTTACATAAGAGTATTCATAGTAAGACTAGATGCCAACAACGCATTGTTGTGATTGAAGACACGATGACAATACACGATCGTCAACTCACAATATTAAATGCCTTTGTTCCTTCGACAGGACAAGGAGCTGAAGTATTGCGACAGCAGTGTAATGAAAAACACTTAATTGAAAAAAAAACGGTGTATGATGTGGCATCACCCTCGCGTACGGGGTGCCTCCCCTTCCCCCGCGAGCATCCGCACGCGCCCCCGGGGCCCGACCACACATTGTCCCAGCACAATAGTGGCGGATTACCGCTACATTACACCAAATTACACCTCAGCCTACCACGTGATTGTGCGGCTCCGTAATCATCGTCGGCTTGCCACCAGTCTCAGCGGAGAGACGAGTATGTACAAACTAGCAAAATATCTGTCTCTGACGATAATGAATAACTAATTACTGAACTCACCGTCAGGTGTCCCTCGACAGATATTCCGTAGTCAGATTTTTAGAAAATAAATATAATCCTATTAATATTATAAATGCGAAATTTGTATGTTGGTTGGTTTGTTTGTTACTCCTTGCAACTGCTAAACCGATTTTTAAGAAATTTGGCACACACATAGAGGGTAACTTGGATTAACATATAGGATAGTTATAGATTTTTATCCCGAAAAAATGTTCCTATGGGATGCCATGGAATGATTTACTATTTTCCACGGGATCGGAATTTACGCGGGTGAAACCGCGAGGCGCAGCTAGTATCACATAAATATAATATCACACACACACGAACGTATATAATATCACATAAATTACATATGTATTATATTAATACTATCACCCTAGTACTTTATTGCGACTTATTCTGTGCATGAACATGAAGTCAAAGGTAAAAGGCAAACTAAGCCTGAAGAAAGTTTTTCTATAGCAAGGTGTTTATACAGCGAGCATCTGCAGTTACTTTAGTTAGTGGCACTCGTCTTACAGTTAGTTAATTTGAAACTTATTATTTTTTATTTTTGCTAGTTCCTTTGTACAGAATACGAATTTCCAAAGGAAAATTCTCTCGGGATAAAAAACATTTTATGTTATTGCAGATTTATGTATGATATTCCAGATTGCAATATGTACTTGTGCCAAATTTCATTCTATACCATTCAGTAGCTTTAATATAAAAAGATCCAACACTGATATTTCTGAAACTTGTCAAATGGCATGAGGTTGGGTTGGAGGAGGAGGAACAATTTGTTCCCCCCCCGATGATGCTGCCACCATGTCGTGATGGGGAGGCTTGCGTGCTTCTGTGACCCTAAGAGTATTCCGGACAGGGCTGCCCATATCGGACAGACTTGAGGGGAGAGACCAGTGTATTTGAATGAATGACGACTGGCGGGTCCGATCTGGATACTGGTGGCGTGCTCCTTTATAGTATTGGGGCCAGGGGACATGATGGGAACCTGACCACATTGCACGGTACCATGTGGTGTAGGGACTGTCCAGAGGCAGCCGGTCAGTTCCCATGGAGCAGAAGTCTGGCCTCTTCGCCGAGGCCAGCTTGTCGCTGGAGGGATCCTGTTGCTCGTAGATCCTTCTCTACTTATAGCAGCTGAAGGCATCTGCAGGAGTTTGGTCGGTAGGGGCAAAGCAATTGCCGAGCCCAACTCTGTACCCTGTAGAGCCACCAGATTAGCATAGGTAACTTGTTACCAAAAAAGGGAGGAACAATTTTTTAATAAAAGTTGTCTAAACCCTAGATAGCTAACGTTTATAAACAACCTTGATAAGCAAACCATTCGACTTTTTGACGACTATTTTTTATTTTATTATTTTTTGATATTTTTATGTATTATTCTTATCTTTACTGGTTTATTATTCTTATCTTTAAGTTTAGGATCTAAATAAAAGATAATTATAAAAAAAAAATAATATTTACAAAATATGTAACATATAATTACAGATTTTTAATGGCACATACATTTTTGAGATCAAAAAATGGCTTTAATTTACATAGCCTATAATATTAGGAACTTTTAAATATATTTATTTTTATTTTTACTCTTTAACTTAAAAAAAACACACCTTAAAATTAAAAATTATTAAGAAATAGCTAAATTTTTTTAGGTGCATTTTGGACAAAAGTCAATTGTATGTTCTCCACAAACGGGCATTTTGCAACTGTTGCATTGATTTTTCGTCATGTCTCTTTTTGTACGATCACAAACTGAAGCTTTTTCTTTTGTGTAATCGCAGACGTTAGAGAACTTTCAGAATCAGGTGAGGTACTTAACATTTATTGTTCAAACCCAAGATGTCGATGTTCCTTATAAGTCATTCGTGTGTAACTACATATTGACTCAGTATTTAGACTTTATAGACAGAGACAGAGAGGTAATTACAAACTGCGTAAGAAATTGGGTCACAACCTAGTTATGAAGAAATAGAAGTATATTTTTAGTCCTTAGTGCTTACAAAATTAACTAATAAAAAAAAACTTGTAACTTTACAGGTTTCTCCTTGGACATATGAAGCTTAATTGTAATATATATTTTTATATTTTTCAAGTTTGTGAGCCGTTTTTGCTGCACATTGATGGCGAGTAGCGCGCCTCACTGGCATCGACTGCATATCGGTGGCGAGCGATACACCAGTGCAGTGCGCCTTTGCTGTGCACTTGTGCAGTGCGCTTGTGCAGTGCGCTTGTGCAGTGCGCTTGAGCAGTGCGCTTGTGCAGTGCGCTTGTGCAGTGGACCTCATGAATCGAGGTCGAAACCGCACCGTTAGCGTATCGGGAAAACATTAGGCAACAATCAAACAAACTCAAAATCGCACCTGTCGTGTATCGAGAATAATTAGGCAATGATCAAACAACATCATCTTCTCAGTGTCTGACTGAGAAAATTAAAATCATTTAAATGGGTTCTTCTACGTCCAAAGAAGAAGAGATCTTAATTGCGCAAAACACTGCGGGTGGAAATAATTCGGTCTCTGCGGTACACTCAAATGCATGCCATAAAAGTTATAGAATTAAAAAATAAAAAAAATAATATTTATGAGTTTTAAATTTTTGCCTTTACGTTTATAATCATGATAATATTAGTCACTATTTACCAAAATATTATTACTACATTATATTGGGTAGTAAGTAAAATAATTCAATTAGTTTCATACTTAAATTATACTTACCTACACTCTTATATATACTCTTTTTGAATCTTGATCCAAGCCTTTTCTAGAGTAGCGTAACACGCTAGGTACATATTTTGTCATCTAGATTTGTTTATTTTTGGTTTTTGAATAACTTTTGTTTGTAGCGTACAAATTTGTGCTTTTATCACTGACTATTTCTATTTTATATACTGAAGATGAGACATACAAAGCAATAAATAAATTCAAACGTTAAGACATACTTTGTTCAACCGGCAATAGCGAGAAAAATGTTACGTTATTTCCGATTGTAGCATATAATATATATTAATATTCATTCAATGATCTTTAGTAACACAATCATATTAGTCGAACATAACGCGATGGAATTTGCGAGATTACCATACATGGAAAAGACCCACCACGTCGCTATCACGCGCGAGCGAACATTCGAGAGATGTTACCATACACCACCTAGATTCATACCTGCTACCTTATTATTAGTGCTCCCTATGTACTTATGATAAATCATATCTATATTGTGAATTACATAACCATTTACTATGCTTTGCGGATGACATGAAGATATTTGCAAGAGTCGCAGACGAGGAGGATGCCAATATGCTTCAGGCGGATCTTCTACGGGTAGAATCCTACTGTTGTAGTAATCATCTTGATTTAAACGTAGCTAAATGTAGCGTAGTGACATTTTCTAGAAAGTTCAACACTGTACACTACAACTATACTTTAAAAGGCGAGGTTACTGCCTAGAGGATCCCTGATAAGGGATCTCGGCGTAATACATGATTCCAAACTCCTCTTTGATACCCACATTGACACTATTGCTATCAAGGCTAATAAAGCATTGGGATTTGTGATGCGTACTTCTGTGGAATTTACCGAAATAAAAACGTTGAAAATATTATATTGTTCCATTGTTCGCAGCCACATGGAGTACGCTTCACAGATTTGGAATCCAAGGTATCAAACATATATCACACGTCTTGAAAATATACAGAAAAAATTTATTAAGTTTATTTGCTTCAAATCAAAAGTACCCTATGAATCTAATAACTATTTGGCACTATGTAAAAAGCACCATATCCTCCCTCTCGAACTGAGACGAGAAATCGCTGACTTGATTTATTTATTTCAAATCACATCCAACCGAATAGACTGTCCTGAACTGCTATCATCATTATCTTTCAATGTACCACCAAAATTTCTCCGTAGTATGCCTTTAATCTATCTACCTTTAGTCTCCTCGAATTACAAGAAAAACAGTTTCTTCTGGCGTGCGGGTAATAAGTTTAACATGCTAGCTAAAAAACTTGATCTAGATCTTTTTAACACTAGCTGTGTGTCTGTGAGAAAGCTACTAAGTAACATATTCTTTGAGATGTAGCTAATATTTTGTAAATTTTGCTTATGTAAATGTAAAATGATTTTTATATGTATAACTCCTAGCTGTAGCGATCAAACTTAGATAAACCTTGATTGTATGTTGATAAAAACTGTTTCTACTAGTGGGGAACTATTTTTAAGCTTCCTAATTTTCAAATATTTTTGTGTTCTATTGTTGTTTTTTAAGCTTTTGTTCCTCCTAAATATAAAATAAAAAAAAATAAATAAATTATCTCCTAAACTAAACTACTTACCGGCTAAATACGACCATCCAGCGATTCGAACTAGCGGTCACCGAGTTGGCTCGAAAGAGCGAAACGATTATATTTATATTTACACGATAAAATGAATTAATTCCTAATTCATATGCCTACACATGTATACACGCCCCAAAACTTTAACGAATCTCTAATATTTGTCGGTAGCTTCTTCTATATTATACTTTAAACCCAATATACCTCAATATAATATATGACGTATAAATATTTATAACGTTATAATAATAGCAAAGGAAAGGTTTTCTTTGTGGGTCGTTACAAAGTGACAAGCAAAAGGACAAAGCGATCCTATGACACGTGGAGCGTGAATTTTACAAAAGGTTAACAAAACACTATATATACTGAATTATAAATGTTAATTACATTTCAGTATTTCGCAGTAATAAACAAATAGGACAGGAACGAGACTTTCTCGTATATCTCTGAGCAACATTTACGCGACACAGCTTCTCCGGAAGCGCACCGTAAATAAATTAGACAAATGTAGTGCCGCACTTTTCGTTTCTAAAATACTATTTTTACATAGGCGATTGGCGATGTAATCACTTTTTAGAAGCTGAATGCAGCGACCAGACACACCCCACCCCACACTTAAAAAGTCGAAAGCGGCGATTTAATCGCTTTGCGAAACCGAACTGCGAGTACTGCGTCAGAGCAGACGCTAATACCGCTAATACCACGACTGAATGCATAAAAGTCGTTAAATCGTGATGCAGCATCAATACAACCACTAAATCGCCGATTGTCGATGCTAAAAGTAGCTTGTGTGCTCTCGCCCATAGCGGGCAAGACGTATTCTTGACGGGACACATCTTCATGCGAGTTCACCCAACAAAGTATGTGATATTATTGTCAATTTTCCCGTTATATGCATTCCATTATTACATTGCCAATTTTTCTATTTTTATAGGTCAAGTGGAATATTCAGTTTCAACTTAAAGTTTCCTTGATATACAGATAAGCAACTACAAGCTTCGTGTTTTATTTTGAGCTTATTGACCTGAGAATTCTACACTATAGTTTGACCAGCTTCTTAATAATTTGTTACGTGCATAGGCCAACAGAGCAAAAAATGACATAGTCACGCTAATTTCATGAGACTACCCCTAGATAGTCCTATAGATTTAGCGGCCCTATTCAACAAAATTAACTCTTGCGGTACAAATTAGCAACAAATTAGCAACAAAATACTAGCTACTCCCGGTTGCCGCCTTATGAAATGGTTTTGCTGACGTAATAGACCTAATCTTATTAGAATTTTCACATAATTATTAGGTATACTAATATTAAAAAGAGGAATGACTTGTGTGTGCGTGTGTGCGTGTGTGCATGGGTGTGCGTGTGTGCCGAGACGCCGAGTGTGTCCGTGTGACCGATTTCAAAAATTATTCCACCATTTGGATGCTACACTATCACAGGTTAACATAGGCTATTTTTTACTACGAGTAAATGCGTCATTCCCATGGGAAACGGGTAAACTTCTATGCGGGTGAACAGACAGGGTGTTTCGACGGTTTCCGGGATGCTTAAAATATACATTTGGATCCGGTAGGTATGACATCTACTAAACGCCTTGACAGATGGGTTGAAATTTTGTATGTGTACTTCCATTGTTTCACAGACACGAACGTCTGTATGTCATTTCTAGAATCGTAATGCATAATGCATTCGAGGATGTGATGATCTTTAGTCAAATTGTTTTGAATGCGCCCACGAAGGTTTCTATGTTGGTACGACCAATTTTCAACAGATGGCGCCACTGCCATTCCCTTGAATTTTATATATTGCTACGATAGCCCATGCTTGATGTATTTGTTGGTGGCGTAGCAACGCGCGCTCGGTACAGCTAGTATATATATTTAAATACGTAAAGCAAAAACATTATGAACAATTTTACAAAAATTGCGCGGACTGAGGAGTATGAAATTTGCCACGTGTAAGAGAAGTGCAGAACGCTAATATATTTTAATAATAATGTTTATAAAGTACTTCAATTTAATAAATAAAACTTTACACACATTACCATGCATTTGAAACATTGATAGATACACGTAATTATTGATGAAGTTTCTATGTATCTTTTGCAAGTGTTGAAAATTCTACTAATATTGTTTGTCCAAGAAAAAGGGACACCTGTTTTAATGTAGGATAGGGTACATTAGTAGCATTCAAATACAAAAAGAAATAACATAATATATCTAATAATGAAAAATATATATGGTCAAAAAACAAAATTTACTACATGGTCAAAAAACAAAATTTACTATAACAGTTAACGCGGCGGCTGATCTTAAACGAGCGCGCGTCGAGCTAAACGAGTCTAGTGAACCGACTTGACAGAGTACGCATTTTAAGGCAAAGTGGATCAACGTTGCAGTAGGTACTGTTGCGATGCTTTAAATGTTCATTATTTAAATATTTTATGCATATAACAAAAAAATTAACAAACACGTCTAGTTTAAAATCATTTACTTTACACGTTTTATTTGTTTTTTTATGAAAAAAGTTTAATATTTTTAAAACTTTGGACCTGCATAATTATCTCCGTAACGCTTATAATTTTTTCAAAAATTCTTTTTGCATTTGAATACTACTAATGTACTCTATCCCCTATTAAAACAGGTGACCCTCTTTCTTGGACATTCTGCATACAATAAATATGTCATTTTATATTTAATTTTTAATTACAAAAAAGTTTCACTTATTGAATATAGATCTTCACGGACCCGCGAAGATCTATATTCTAGTTATATTAAAATAACGAATAATAAAATAAATACACAAAATTATATACTTACGTGTATATATATTAGAAAGGCAATGTAACATGAAGGGGATACAAAAAACTCAAATCAAGAACGTCAAATAAAGTGGAGTCCCTTTTATCCGAGAGGTTTTTGATTAGAATAGTTCTTACCTTTCCAACTGGGAACGTATAACTAGGGTGAATAAAAAATAGACAAATATATAAAAGCTAATCTTACCTTGAGGTTAGTGTCTCTATATTTTTTAATGGGACGACAAAACCACTAAACCTGAAGTTATAAAGCCTACTCGTTTTTATAAAACGAATGAATTAAATAAAATGAATGTAGAATCGATTTTAGGTGGGCGGCCAGCGCCATTCCAGTTAATAATAGCAGTCCTTGTGGCAGGGTTTTGGCGAGATTTAATTTTTCATGGAAGTATGTGCTGGCACAACACCATCTCAATTACTGAGTCTGAATGTATACTTGATTGTCACGTCAATGTTTAATGTGCACTCAGATTTAATCAAATGTGCACTCAGATTTTTGAATGTTAAATCCGAGCTAAATGGTTGATAAAATACGATATCGTTTGGTGTTCATATAAAAATTTATTCATGCAAAAGTTTGATGGAACAATTTTGTAATAATATGTAGCAGGAGCAACGAGAGTATTTCTTTCGCTAAATTTTTTACCAGAAGCCTATTTTCCATCGTTTTTGTGTCAGATATGATCACTTTAAATGGGTAATTTTTTGGCCTATGGCCAACTTTAGTTCTAAGTCGGATACCATAATTTCGGATGCAATCTTTCAAAGACAACCCGAGTGATCGACCATAAATTATTGGTGGACCAGTTCACATTTTAGCTTGTTTCGAACATATTATGCATTAATTAATGTTAATTAATAACTTGCGGCTTATTACATTAAATATTTCGTGCCAACTCTGAAAACCATCACGCTTTACAAAAATCTACAAAATACAAATTACATATACTTACTTTTAAACTCGAAGTCTTAAAAATAGGGTAGTATTTAATCTTACAACTGTAAATCCACATTTTTCTATCAAAGTATTCAAAATTGCTAACAAAAATACTGAATTGCGCACTAAATTTGCGCATCAAATAAATCAAAAATACTACACTGTTTGATGTTTGAAGCTAATCTATTTTACTGAATTACTATCTGTTAACTTTTAGTAAATCTAATTATCCTTTAGTGCAACGAAACATTTAATCTTTTTTTTTGGAATACGTCACCTATTAAATTGTAAAGAACATGAGTTATTCTACATAAAACACCAGTAAATCAGTCATGTTTTAAATTTGGGTCTACTGACCTATGATTAACAATTGGTCGATATAAAATTGGACCAAGCGTTCCGAGTGCTAATAAAAAAATTATCCTAACAACCTAACAACTTCGAACCTATCGGGGTAAATTTGGGTCTTATGACCCACTATGATTAACTATTACAAGTTGTAGATCCGATTATGAAATTGGACCAAGTGGTCCGAGTGCAAATAAAAAAAAATATTCTAACAACCTAACAACTTCGAACCTATCGGGGTAAATTTGGGTCGTCTGACCCACTATGAGTAACTCTTACAAGTTGTCGATCCGATTATGAAATTAGACCAAGAGTTCCGAGTGCAAACAAAAAACAATATCCTAAACTTCGAACCTATCGGGGTAAATTTGGGTCGTCTGACCCACTATAATTAACTCTTACAAGTTGTCGATCCGATTATGAAATTGGACCAAGTGTTCCGAGTGCAAATAAAAAAAATATCCTAACAACCTAACAACTTCGAACCTATCGGGGTAAATTTGGGTCTTATGACTTGGTACTATGATTAACTATTATAAGTGGTCGATCCGATTATAAAATTGGACTTGGATTGGGGCTTGGAAATTCTGTGATAGTATTGGATACTTTAGTGTGCAAATCAGTATTTTTGTTATACAACGAGTAATTTTGTTTTAGAATGCTTATATCTGTGGTTTTAACAAAATTTTCGTAGTAAAATTAGATAAATAAAGTCGCTAACTCTGATATATTTTAGACATTTTATTATACGACACATTTAGTTATACAATTATTTAATTTGATAAACAGTCATTTATTTGATATGCTGGTACTATACATTATTTAGTGGATAATTGTTGTTTGCTTAAATTTTAAATAGAGGTGCAATTAAAAATTCCCCTTAAAATATAATGTAAGAAGAAGCATACCCGAATTTTGGGTTTGGTATTCAGGCATATGATATATACTTTTATAGAAGCATAAGACCATAATTTATGACTAATAAAGATAAAATAAAGACTTAACAATTTCAATCAATTTCAATAAAGACTTAACAAGACTCAACATTATCTGTAAGTTAGTGGGAACAAGTCAACGGCCAAGTTACACAACATTAACATTAATAATAAAGAAATTGCAGTAAGGAACCTTAAGACATCAATGTACTGTTAAGTAAATATACTATTCATAACTTTACGGAATTTATATCAAATGATTTAATAATTAAACAATAAAGAAAGCTCTGGATCAAACTTAAAACGAATCAATCACGTCAAATACAAAGAAAGCACACAAGAACAGTATACTGAGACTTTAATAGTTGCTAGAACAAAGGCATTTGCGATTATACTTCAAATAACATTGTTTGGATAATCAATCAGTGCGACAGCCGCTTAATTGCTCAATATCGATGTTTCTGTATCAACGGAAACGGGTTTTATCTGAGTCCGATTAGTTGCCAGTGACAAACAACACTCTTTGATACTTTTCATTGTGCGGACAATTGATTTAGATTGGCAGTCCTCCCGTCAATATTGTCGCCAGCCTGTAGATGGCTATTATGAGCCTCTCAGTAGGTACATATTTTATCTCTTAAAACGTTTCACTTTTGCATTCTACATTCATGCATGTAGTGTGGCACTATATCTTCCTAATCAACATGTTGGTTAGTAAGATGTGTACCAAAAGTATCAAATGAGTTAGCATGTATAAATAAATTTTTATGGCGAAGTAAATAATTAATGTCAAAATGTGTTACACATTACAATGCTACAAAATATTTTTTTTCACAAATTTTTTAATTAATTTTTTTTTATTCAAAATTCAAATAGCGATTCACAGAATACATCAACCTACAAAGTTTTAACTACAAAGGCCCAATAATGCCGGAAAAAATGGCTGTGATATACTGACGGACGGACGGACAGACTGGCGGCTGTCGCACTGATTGATTGTCCAAATAATGTTATTTGAAGTATAATCGCAAATGCCTTTGTTCTAGCAACTATTAAAGTCTCAGGATACTGTTCTTGTGTGCTTTCTTTGTATTTGAGGTGATCGATTCGTTTTAAGTTTGATCCAGAGCTTTCTGTATAATTGTTTAATTATTAAATTGTTTGATATAAATTCCGTAAAATTATGAATAGTATATTTATTTAACAGTTCATTGATGTCATTGGATATTTATCAACTTCTAGTCCAGTCATTTGGTCGAAAAAAAAGGGATTACCTGGAAAGTTTTCCGGGAGTTTTGAAAATTTGTTTTTTATGGATTTCGCCTTATAGCTCTTTTCGAATTTTAACTTTACCATCTTATATCTCCGCCGCTTGCACTGTCATGATGAAAAAAATGGTGCATAACAACGGTTTTTTGGGGACATCTCCTTTCCGACACATTTTACGAAAAAAATATTTAAATACAAAATTATACTAGAAAAAAACCCTACAATTTGTGTACTGTAGTGTGTCTAGCACTACGTTAGCGTAGGAATATAAATTAATGTTTATATTATAGAAACTACTTGAATGAAAGAATAGAACCTTCATGATAGATAAGTTTTTAATATGAAAATATTTTAGATTCAAACGAATGAAGAATTCGAATAGTGTCTAGTTTGACAACAAGAGATTTGTATTGTGAGATTATTCTTCTAGAAGACTTCGGGGCGAGAACCCTGAAGCTATATAAAAACTATATGAATGTTCTATGTGTAATTTATGATAATAAATAGATATTATATTATCCAAGTTCTATTATTCAGCCAGATTGGCATAGCTATCACATAGGTAGTCCTAAGTGAAGAAGAGTCCTAGTCCTAAGTAAGTGACGCTGCACTCGAAGTACGCCCCCAGAGACATCATACCGAGTGAAATCATCACAGTACCTATTTATATTTTTTTTGCGCGCCGCAAAGTAGGTACATTTCACTAGACTTTTTGAAAAAAACTGTAAAGACCTTAGACTTCAATCCATATTTGTTTCGAATTTCATCCGATTTTACGTGAAAAAAAAAAACAATTTACAGAACAAACTTTAGAATTTATTTATACTATTCCTTAATAAAATTATGAGCTTGTGCATGTTGTTGTGTGTGTACGTTGTTTATATTATATTACAATTTATTAAACATTTCATACTGACTAAAACCAGTTATAGTCTCAATACAGATATAGTAAGTGTGTTATCACATGTGGGGCGTGTTTACTGAGCCTAATGCGGGTGATTGAAGGGCGCGTTGTATTTCAGCGGCTCGCAGTTTAATATAAAAATATTTGCAAACAAGGATCAACGACTTTGCCTATAAATTGACTATTATTTTATTTTTTGATTATTGGAGACTTTCGGGGGTCTTTTTTCGGGTTCTCTTTGTTTATCCTTGTTTGCACAATATGCGTTGGCTATTATTGCGTTGAGGTTAATATTAAAAACAAGCAGAATTTCATTTCTTATTCAAATATTATATAATAAAATGAGGAAATAAAGTTATTGACTGTTACTCCTCCCCATCCCCTTCACAACTCTTATATCAAAGGTTTATAAAGTACAGTCCAACCTGCGATCGATTTTCCTGCGCCGTGTCTCCTCTGTTTGAAAACTCCCCTTAATAGCTTCAACTTGTATCGAAATTCATGAAGTTGATGTAATATCGCATAACGTTCAATTACGTGATGGATCGATTTTGGAAGCGCAGGCTAAATTAGCCTCCAAGAACCCGGGTGTGCTCTTTAGGGCGAATAACTTCATTTTGTAAAAAAAATCTAATGCTCTGGGCAACCGGCCCTCAAATACTTTGACAAAATGTCCTATAGCGACTTCTATGACATATTACAAATATGGGTTATTAAACTTTACATCATGTGTGATTTAATATACTTGTTTGGTACGAAATCTTTATTTTTATCGAATTTCATTAATTTTAAGGTCTAAATGCTTCAGATCAAGCCTTGGATTCGGAACAATTGTGAACAAGTCCATAGCTAAATACTGGAGATACTCGAGTCATAAGTTTAGATTACATGAAAGTATATAAACAGTATTTAGGAATATGAATGGCAGTTGACGATCACGACACATCCTAATAGAGTCTAGATATTTAAATTGTATGTACGTATAGAATACAATTCTTGTGTACCTACTAAAACAGTGATAAATCAAAATTGCCTAAAAAAATTTAAAAAGTAAAGAGATACCTAGTATAGGTACGTACAGTTCATATCAACCGGTAAATTATAATAAGCCTAAATCGTGTAATAGGTTTCAACTAAGAAGCATATAACAATGTGCGCGAAGTACCTTGCAAATATTATGTTCGAGTACAAGAGATAATTGGATTGGTCTTGGATCAACGATCTCCGACATACCTGTCACTTTACATGTACCTGTGTGTTGTCAATTAATTTAATAATCACACTTGACGCTAATCATGATAATGGGGAGGCAGACACAAGGTAGTCCGTAGAGGGAATAATTATGTATGATGTTCAAAATTAATTCATCTTTATAATTAATATTTATCGATCGAGAAAGAATAATGATGATTGCGCGTGAAAACGACATTCTTGTAATGCTTGCTAAAAGAACGAAGACCGCTACGGTCAATAAATCTGATTTGGCGGTAACAAAAATATTGCCTTGCCAGCACTCAGTACTCGATCATTACTTTGTGTGCCAATGAAATTACGCAATCGTGCGTTGTCCTAATAATATTAAAAATTCTAAAATTTTTTCACATGTTTATCATGTAATAACTTCCGAGGCAATTTCAATGAAATTATATCAGTTTTTTTATATTATTATGGATTTATGGTCAATCTAATAGATTTACATTAAATCTTATTTTTGTTTACACAGATCATGGGTACAAGATGCCAATATAGGTGGCAACTACGTTACGGTGGCTATAAAGAAGGAAGCTTTTTTTTTGAAGGACAAATATACTGAATAAATATATCTACGCCGAATCATACGCTTATATTCTGTAGCTATTACCGCTCTGCCACGGCCACAGCGGTGCGGATTGCGGCGCGGCGAGCGGTGAGGTGAGCGGCAAGACGTGACATACAAAATGTATGCGACATGCCACGGCCACAGCGGTACGATTTGCGGCGCGGCGATTGGCGAGGCAATACTCGACGCGCGAGTGAGACAGACAGACGATCTGCTCACCGCGCCGCAAGACGCACCGCTGTGTCCGTGGCCAGGCCTTTACATGGCCGCTTTCAATAAACGCCAAGACTAACAAACATCTAATACTCGCATTTTATGTAAATCAGACCCAGTTTAAAGAGGTGCCGCCATGCTGAATTACCGAGGCGAACAGGGCCGACACGACCGGGGATCTACGTCTTGCTCAAATGACTGCCAGAACTGTCAGCAAGCAAGCGTCAGCTAGATATATCGTTTCATGCAGTTTGTGAAGTTGTGTGGTCCATTGAATGGGAGAAGAGAAGAACAATTTGCAGGGGTCTTATAAATTAGGGCTTTATAAATAAAGCCCTAATTCATAAGACTAATAAAATATATAATACCAAATTCATTCGCAATTGGCAAAAAAGTACTTTTTCATTATGTACAGTTTTTTTTCAGTGTACATTTTCAGATGAATAAGTCTGGTCAAAGAGATAATTAAAAGGACAAAACATAAAATAAATTTAAAATGTGATATACTCGTAAACTTAAAAAAGTAGTCCACTTGCGACACGTGAAAACTATCGGTCCCTATATCATGATGCAAGCTGCCAGCCCTAGCGCCGCGCCAAGAGGCTTCCGGAGCAGCCGGTGTAATTGAAGTGCAGGGGCTTGTGTGATGTATTCCTATGACATCGCTTTTGACGATATAGTAAGGAGAGTAAAATCTCTTTTGTGAGATTGCAATTACCACCTCTTTGAATATTAAAACCCAATTTAAACTTTCCGGAGTATACTCAAGTTACCCTATAAACGATTTAAAGACGTGGCATGAAAATAATATCAAGAGTCAAAAGATTGTGAAACATGACGTTACGGTGGCTATAAAGACACAAAGATGGAGGAAGCCTTTTATGGGAGGACAAATATACTGACTAAATATATCTACGCCGAACCATACACTTATATTCTGTAGCTATTATAAGACAAAACATAAATAGCTATAAACGAAATTCTGTAAGTCAAAAAAAAAGCCTACGTTATAATAAATGACCAAGGAGCAACATAAACATTTCTTTGTTCATGTATAACTTAGATCTTTTACTAAATGATCTAAAATGTAACGTTTACTGAGCGGCAAATAATATTGAATATACATATATACTGAATATAATATATATTTCACGCCAATTTATAAAATTTTAATTAACAGAGTGCGGATTACTCGCAATGTCCAGTCACTGCGTAATGGAAATTAATTTGTGGTGATATAAAAATATAAAATTTTACGATGTATATTTTTTTGTCTCGTTAAAATGTAAAAATAGAAACAATTTTTATCTACCTTGTGGTCATACTTTAATAGACATTTGTAATATAGATACTCGTAATAAAATTGAAGTTATCATTTCTATTTGTCGTTGTTTATCGCTTGTGTAAAAAAAATTATCAAACTGAACACGGAAAACGGCAGTACCGAACATAGCAAATGCGTAGGACATTAAATTTGTTTAAGTATTTAGAATTATAAGGCACGGCAAACTTCAGATGGAGTTGGACTAGCAGATTACTTTGACTAAACTGAATAGTCGCCTTAGATTTAAATGTGCACACTAGACAACAGTAGGTCTACTGTTTGCTGCTACTACTTGACATTACTTCTAGTATTTGATCATCAAAAAACATCACATTAGAAATCTCAAAACTAACGACTTTGTTGCTATGTAGTGATATTATATATTTAATATCACATCATCACTACTCAATTGGTTTTTTGGTACGTCACAGGCCGGCGAACATCTCTCCTTGCGAGATCAATGCCAAGTGAACCTCCCAAATTTGAATACTTTTAATATCAAAAAACGTCAAACACTATATACAAAGCACTGAGCATACTTAATTCTCTGTCCCAGAACACGGTCTTCAAGCGACGCAGCGCGCTAGGTAAATATTTTTTGTTAAACATTAAACTCCGTTTTGGTTTTTATTTTTTAAGAATCCTGTTAGTCTCAATTCGTTAAAGTTAAATATATATATTGAGTTGAGAGTAAAAATAAGACAAAACGTAATTAATACTATATTAGCGGGAAATTGCTCCAATATATCCAACATTAATTCCAATATACATACTTTTTGATTACGATATTGGGCTCTCACAAGTTATACAAGTTGCTTTATCTATCTCAATCTCAATTTACTATTTAATATATTATCTCCATACATATGGCCGTTGCTTTTAGCTGAGCCACATTAAATGTTAAAATATTGAAAAGATAACAACAGGTTAAGTGCGAGATGAGTAACGCTTATAAACAGAACACATACTTAAATATGTAGTTCAACGTGGACTATTGGAATACTTCCATCCTATTTCTCGTGTCGTAAATCCTATATTCGATGTTTCGTATTTGCATTACTCGACGCCATTCGGCCGATAGCAGTTCGTACGAGTCCCACACCGCCCTCGGAGCGTCGGTACACCATTCAAACTCCTCGGCTTACGGCTCTGAATACGATATGTGGTGTTAATATGTGAACTTTCCTGATAATTTATACCCGGTGTTACACTAATGGCTATGGCCTTAAATATGAACTCATAAACCACCCAGAAATTTACCATCAAACCCCTCTGTCGGGGATATTCAGAAAGATATAATGTGCATGGCTGGCTCCTACATTTTGGTTTACAGAGATCAAGTACCTATTTGACGTTCAATATTTCTTATAATTAAATAGTAGTCTGTCACGTTAGCTTGATAAGCATGTGTAATCGCGGATCGAGAAGTTCAAAGTTCAATACCCGAATAGAACGGAAAGTTTTATAAGTTCTATCGAAAATAAATCTTAATAAATATTATTTACTCTAACTTGAATGTATTGATATTGATAATAGGATATGATTAAAATGCGCATTTAGAGTCACGTGGATTTGCTCACCCTTACAATCTGTCCATCTTACAAAAGTAAGGAAAGTTATTTAAGAATTTGAAAGAAGAATTTTGTTATACATATACACTACGAAAACCCAACAGTCTTAAATAAAGCATGTATTATATTTGATAATATACATATACTAACAAATTCACTAAATTAATATGTAAGCAAATATATCTTAATATATCTATAATAAATCAGCAAAGATATTTATTATCCGGTAGCTGAAGACAGTCAAAAATTAAAAGCTCATTTTGGACGAGAATTTAAGAAGAAAAGCAGATGTGTTTCTTTATCTTCTTGATTTCTAATCCAAGGATTGTCGATACAAGATAATAACTATAGAACATAAATATAATGTAGTTTTGTTCATGCACACTCATACACAATTTTATAATATGCGTAGTTGGCTAGTCTCCAGATAGTCTCTAGACAATGGGGTTGCCGATATTGGCATAGGAAACCATTATAATTATGACAATAGGGTTTATCTGTTTAAAATGGATTTTCAGGACGTGTGCCAAAACATAGCTCATTTCGCATTTGTCGAGAGATGCCAATATTGAAAGAGCGATATCGGTAGGCGTTCCTGAACAAGAAAATGATACGCCGTAAACGGGTGCTTGAATTGCGCAAACGAGCGCCGACAAAGTCAACTTCTATATTAGTTACTATTGTACTTAATAATATTCTAAGTCTACCCATAAGTTCTGTTACAAAGAAAAAAAAATAATGGCAAATAATATTTATTACTTTTACAGTGTGTGGGCTTAATACACAAATATAAAACAATTGTATTGATGAGAGACAAGAAATGGAGACCATTGGCCGCAATACAGTTCTTTAAACACCAGTTATTAATAGAAGCACGCAATCTATCCATGGGGAAATTCTTCACTCCAAATTATCGTGGCGTTTAGACCAAGCTGTAGGTCTCTTTAAAACGGACCAGCGGATTACGATCGGGACTAGAGGATGCTCAGTCTTCAGCTCTGATGAAGTCCGAGACGTTCGCTTCCAACCAAGACTGCGTGGACCTAGCTTTAAGACCCAGCGCCAAGTCTTGCTGGAAGGACCGTACTCGGTTATTGAACATGGTTTTATTAGAGGCTTAGGTTTACTTACTAATTACCTTCTCAAGAATGGTATCTCGACACACTTGTGACGATGTTTTGATACTTTTTCACAAAAAAATGTTTAACAGTTACTCCTTCATAGGTAACATCCAACCAAACCATCACTGAAGACGGATAATGCCCACGTTGCACTCTGTCGACTAATTGTGAAGCTTTCCTTAGAGCTTTGAGCATAAAAACGGTTATTTTGTTTGTTAAAAAGTTGCTCAATTGTAAAAAAAATCTCATCCGTACACAGTTTTTTGTGACCTCCCTTTGCGTACCACTTCAGTAGTTGTTTCGATTTACCACCCTATTCATGTTTAATTTATTAGTTAAGAATGACCCGTGCGTCTCTTATAGGCTGCCATTCCTAAGTCATCTCTTAAAATACGCGACACGGTTCTAGGTGCTATCCTTATTTCCCAAGATAAAATCTTTTGCTTTCAGACAGAACTTTTTCAAATTCTTTCCCTTATTGCTTTGACCACCTTTTTCGTACGAAAACTTCGTGAACGGACGGATCTTTCTCTTTCACATTTATACAGAGGAAGTCTCATTTTACCTATTAATAGCCCGGTACACAGACATTTGACTAATTCCAAATTAAATTATTATACCCAATTAATAATTGCATTGGCTCCATACTTACTTTGTGTAATGCGATTCTGTTCTCTTTATCACCCCACTCCATTTTAATATCGCAAAATATTGTACTGGCGCCAAAATAAGAAAACACAATGAACAATCGTTTCCAAATTCAAATGTAATATTTTATATTTTTATTTGTAACGTTATTTATGGCCAGACTAAGTAGGTATATTATGTAAGCATACTATATGATTTCATTATTATACGAATGTTATCTAAGCTTATATAGGTAGTAGTTAAGGGGGATCAGTGACATAGTAAGGTAATATTAAGGCAAAATTAGAATTTTCATACTAACTGATACTCATCTACAACGCGTTGTCGTGATTGAAACACGATGACAATACATACATGATCGTTAACCCGCTCACAATGTATATAGCTACAGCCTACAGTTCCTTTGACAGGACAAGGAGCTCAAGTATTGCAACGACAGCATTGTAATGAGAATGTATATTAAACTCTTAATTAAAAAAAACGATGTACGTCGTAGGATCATCCGGAGTGCCTCCTAGTGGCCCCGCC
>LUGF01051872.1:63881-79857 GCA_001625245.1 Calycopis cecrops | reverse complement strand
GGTTAGTAACAAAAAAAACACTAAAACTAAATACTAAATAGGAGGCTCATTATTTTTGGCCAGCATGTAGCCTCATCCAGCGCCTCATCATGGGCGAGTCCCAACGGTCTGCCCATAATGCCCACGTTGCACTCTGTCGACTAATTGTGAAGCTTTCCTTAGAGCTTTGAGCATAAAAACGGTTATTTTGTTTGTTAAAAAGTTGCTCAATTGTAAAAAAAATCTCATCCGTACACAGTTTTTTGTGACCTCCCTTTGCGTACCACTTCAGTAGTTGTTTCGATTTACCACCCTATTCATGTTTAATTTATTAGTTAAGAATGACCCGTGCGTCTCTTAGAGGCTGCAGTTCCTAAGTCATCTCTTAAAATACGCGACACGGTTCTAGGTGCTATCCTTATTTCCCAAGATAAAATCTTTTGCTTTCAGACAGGATTTTTTCAAATTCTTTCCCTTATTGCTTTGACCACCTTTTTCGTACGAAAACTTCGTGAACGGACGGATCTTTCTCTTTCACATTTATACAAAGGAAGTCTCATTTTACCTATTAATAGCCCGGTACACAGACATTTGACTAATTCCAAATTAAATTATTATACCCAATTAAAAATTGCATTGACTCCATACTTACTTTGTGTAATGCGATTCTGTTCTCTTTATCACCCCACTCCATTTTAATATCGCAAAATATTGTACAATGTACTGGCGCCAAAATAAGAAAACACAATGAACAATCGTTTCCAAATTCAAATGTAATATTTTATATTTTTATTAATTGTAACGTTATTTATGACCAGACTAAGTAGGTATATGTAAGCATACTATATGATTTCATTATTATACGAATGTTATCTAAGCTTATATAGGCAGTAGTTTAGGTGGATCAATGACATACTAAGGTAAAATTAATGCATTAGAATATTCATACTAACAGATACTCATCTACAACGCGTTGTCGTGATTCAAACACGATGACAATACATACATGATCATCAACCCGCTCACAAAGTAATCTATATGCTACAGTTCCTTTGACAGGACAAGGAGCTCAAGCATTGCAACGACAACATTGTAATGAGAACGTATATTAAACTCTTAATTAAAAAAAACGATGTACTTCGTAGGATCATCCGGAGTGCCTCCTAGTGACCCCGCCCACCTACCGGGGCCCTGCCCACCCCCCGGGGCACCGACCACACGCATTGTCCGAGCACAATAGTGGCGGATTACCGCTACATTACACCAAATTACACCTCAGCCTACCACGTGATTGTGCGGCTCCGTGCTTTTCATCATTAGCCAGCTGCCGCTCTCTGCAAAGCAGCGGTGATTAAGAATACTGAAGCTAGCGAATTTCTGTCTATGATTTGTGACTAGTGAGTAGTACTCTCTCTATATTATTTTACACGACTTGATCGGGATTTTCAAAATTGATGTATTACCATATCTGATAAACCGGTAAAGATAAGGTTTCATATATTCAAAAGAAAACTAAATACTGTATATGTCAAAGGGGTTTAAAACGAATATGCCTGGCGCAGGATCAATGGATATTCCCTCAGTCAGGTGTCCTACTACCTACATTTTGCGTCAGGTTTTAGAAAGTGAGTAATTCAAGTGACACATTTTCTTTATTCCAATACTTTCTGTATATGAACATAAAGTCAAAGATAAAAGGCAAACGGAGCCTGAAGAAAGTTGGTACAGGTATAGCATGTTCGTGCAGAAGGAATATATTTCCTATTTATCGACTTCCTCTCAACGCGCAGTATTTTCACTAATTAACTTTTGATGCTGAAGTTCAGTTATATTTTGTGACAAATTACAGTTAATTTTAAATTTATTTTTATTTCCTACTTTCATCACGAGAAAATGTTACCGTACAGTACAACGTAAACCTTTGTACAGTACGCTAAAATTCTAAACATTTGCCAAATTTTGTCTTAATATTTTCAATAGTTTTGACATAAAAGAAAGACAAACATACATAACAAACTTTCGGATTTATTGATAATATTATCCCTTAGTGAATTTATATGCTGTTATATGCTTCCATTGTTTATATCATATTTAATAAATAAACCTTTCTTACAAATACTAGTTATAGTCTCAATATTATAGATATATTGTGTATACCGCATGTGGGGCGGGCGTGTTTACTGAGCCTAATGCGGGAGACTGAAGGGCGCGTTGTGTTACAGCGGCTCGCATTAAATATAAAAAAATATTTGCAAACAACGATCAACGACGTTGCCTATAAATTGACTCTTTTATATTTATGATGGATCTATCTGCCGCAACGGAAGGCTATAGAAAGATTTTAGTTGCGTTATAGATACTTCAGCTGTTGAAGTTATCATTTATATGAATCCAACGCTAACATTTCTGCGTTTACACGCGCTAAGGGTTGTCAAATGGCAGGAGGTACGTAAAACGATCATAGTCTCCAAATCAAATTCAAATGAAATATAGACAAGAAGAGGTACAATCATTTATAAATCCTACTAATGTTGTAAATGCGAAAGTTTGTTTGTCTGTTTGTTACTCCTTCACGCAAAAACTGCTGAACAAATTTGGCACATACTGAGGGTAATTATATTAACACAGGATAGTTTTTATACCGAAAAAATGTTCCTATGGGATGCCGTGGGATGATTTTATATTTTCCACGGGATCGAAATTTACGCGATGAAACCGCGGGGAGCAGCTAGTTGAAATATAAGTGAGGACTAAATCATGACTGAATTATTTTAGAAAAAAAATCTATTTTAACGTGATTTGAATAACATTTTCAAAGTCATATATTACAATTTACAACCTAGAATAACACAAAAACTGATTTTTGTTTCGAAAATGGGAACAGAATTTACGCGAGTGAAACCATAGGACATAGTTAGTCCTAGTATAAATATTCATGCTAATAATTACATATCTGAAATAGACTATTATAATCGTGTTACGTATGTAGAAGTAGCAACTTTTACCTTATAAGCAAATATCGATTTTACAATTTTATTCCTAATTTCTTTATCTGGGGTAACATTTGAAGTAGTTTAAAAAACACAAGCACATTGCGAGTTTCATGATTGTCTTTGGGTGTAGATAGCGGTTAAGTGCTGGCAACTGTAACAAGGCTGAGCTGGAACATCGCCAAGACCACATCTTTGTTTGCACGATATGCGTTAATTGTATTGTACCTATATTTATATTTAAGTTGTTATTATTATGGAAATTAATATTATGCAAACTGGCCAAGTTTTACCTACAATACTGCTTCCTATTCCTATTAAAATTATCATAATATATACCTACCTATAACGTGAAATACTAGTTGACGGTCCCTTCTTCCCGTCATCCATACCAGAACACTTAATAAAGTACAGTCGAAAGGTGAACTAAATTAAGTCGCATTAAGCCCCAAAAAGTTAAAAGTTGATTGTCTCTTAAGTACTTTTACGGACTAAGATTTAACGTGATCTGTACCTATTTTACTAATATTTAAAAAGAGGATGGATTTTTGTCAATTTGTAACGATTAGACCCCAAAACTACTGGACCGATTTAATCATTCCTTCACTAATAGAAAGCTACCTTATCAAGAAAAAACATCTGCTATATTTTATTACAGTTCAATAATTTTTATTTGACCGATCACGGCAGGCGTCCGTCACTCGCTCGAGGTCACGCGTTTTATACCTACGGCTCGGGCTATCTTCGAAGATATCGGCGACACAGGGCCGTCGCACGCTCGCGCGTTCACATATTATGCACTGTACGATTTTGTTTTTGATGTACGTATTTATTATTAAGTATACGTAATGTATTTCCAAATACTTACTTTTTAAATACTTATTCAAGTTTCTACCTGTTTATTAATATCGAGTAAAGAATGCTTAAAAATTGCTTTTTTTTGTTGTATGGAAGCCCATGTTTGATATTTACTTAATTTTTATTTAATTATTATTTATTCTGTGAAAATTTATGCGTCCTAGCTATCATGGTTCATGACTAGTTTTTATGATTTAGTCTAGTGACAGACATACAGCGGAGGCTTAGTAATAGGGTCCCATTTTTACTTTTCAGGTACGGAACCATAAAACATACATGTATTGTATACATAAACATTATGTAGGTACTACGTACTTAGGTGCATATTTTTTCTAGTTCCTATCTCGTTGCTTTTTTTATAATACCTTTAGGGGACATACGATCAGCCGGAGCCAAAAAAAAGTACATTAAAACAACACAAATTTAAACTTTTTTATAGTTACCTTTACTGTATTTATCCGTTTTTATTTGTACTATGGATTATTCCATCTAAAAACAACTTTATATTCATACTGAATAATATGTATACATCTATTACACTAATTCACGAATAAAAATTATTAATAGGTATTTCACAATATTTGTTTTATTATTAAAATCATGTTACTACCAACCCTATCGTTATCTTTCTATGACGCGTTTGCACGTAACCCATACAATCTGCATCTCTATGTGCGCGTAAATAAGGTGCATTTTTCTTCGTTGCGCTCATGAGCGAGATTTTGTAGGTAATTATAGAGGTAGGTATTTGCACTTTTGTATGGGAGTGAAGTATCTGTTAGGCTTATTAATCTGTGATCACGGTTCGACTAATAACATTATAAGAACATGATTACACAGATTTGGCCTTTTGAGATTTTTCCCGAACAAACCTTCAGTGACAACTCAGTTACAATTAACTGAGTTATTATTATTATAGAATTGATTATTTTTCGTTGTTTCTACTTAACATCTAATGAAATGCTGAGATTTTTCATACGTACAATGAACCATTTATTTAATCGAATTTCACAAAATTTGAAGCCAATATAACACTTAGCAAATGCTAAATTTTTGATAAGATGTTAAAAATTGCTATATATGTATATTTTAGTGTTATTACACTCTAAAGTACTAAGACTACGTTATGCTACACTACACTAACTTTGACAATTTTTTAACAGCATTTACTAGGATGATAAGTTAAGACGATTAAGACGGTGACTTCAAATTTTATATAACGACAATGTTTTAATAAACATACCTAGGAATAATATAAGGTGCTACCAGTTTGATTATTTATTGGATGATGAGCGTGGTTTAAAGCCACAGTCATACTATGTATATTGCTGTGAAGGTATTATCCCATATAATACCTTCACAGCAATATACATAGTATGAAATTGATTCTATCAACCAACAGATACCTTACAATCACTACCATTCGAATTAACCACGCGCATGAAACCGCGCTGCTGATATTAATTAGCGCTGCGTGGACGTTGCACCTCTGAAAACCGAAGTGGAAGAAGGAAGAAATCAGAAAAGGTTTAGAAGTCATGATATTACTTTCTATTCTTTAAGTTTATAAATCTATAAGTTCAACTATAAATTATAAGAAAATCTAGACCCCTATAGTGATTAGAACATTAAGATAGTATGCACTTATTAGCAATCAGTAAATTTTAATAAGCGTAATTAGTGTAAAAGGTTTCCACTAAGAAGCGTGTAAAAATCGCCTCGCAAACATTATGTTCGAGTGCATGCGGTAATTGAATTGGGATTGGATCTACGGTCGTCGACTTACCTGACACTTAACATGGTACCTGTGTGTTGTCAGTTAATTTAATAAACACATACGATGCTAATCATGACAATAGAGAGGCAGACACAATGTAGTATGACGTGGAATAGTTATGTAAGATGTTCAAATTTAGTTCATCTTTTTTATTATCGTTTATCGAAAGAGTAAGAATAATAGTAATTCGCACGCTACGCTAAAAAGGACGAAGACCAGTTTCGGTCAGACAATCTAAGAATCTAGAGAAGGTTGTCTTCTCATCACTAAGTTCTCGATTAATACTTAGTATGCCATGGATGATATCCATGGCACAATTGCAATTTCGCACTATCCTACTAATATTAAAAAGTTGTATTGGATATCTTTATGCACAAACTACGGAGCAAGTTTAAATGAAATTGTATCACAGTTTTTATTTTATTTTATTTATGAGCAAAGCAACAGCTTAACATCATCATCCTATTTTAGTATAAAAATCATAGGCCCATCAAATTTTAAATAACATAATAAATAGATTACATCTGAATAAAACAAATATCTTTTGATCTCGAACGGCTTTGTTGAGAAGGATTTTATGCGGTAAAATCTCGGAGAAAATAATATAGATATTTTCTCAGTCGCTCAATTTTTGGCATATTTAACCTAGAATTAAATTTTAAATCTAATCGCTTTGCCTTTAAATTCTAATTATGCCTACATTTTTCATTCGGTATAATATTATATATTTCACTTTGTAGAATAAAATATAGCTTTTTTTTTTATAGTACAGGGGGCAAACGAGCAGTCGGGTCACCTTGTTGTATTGTACATACCTACCACTATAAGACTCACACACATCTTTTCGACTTCCAAAGTTTTTTAACTTAGTTACGGGCGGCCTGCCGAAGGTCGCTTGGGAATGAAAAGTGAAGGGACCGTAGAGCGTTTCACGATACATTTAATTTGCATCAAATGTTTTACAAGACTGATTGTGGCGTGGAAATGTTACTTATAACCTACTCATGACAATAAAGAATTCGGAAAGAAGAGAAAGAGTTAAATTAAAGTTATTCGCGCATGCATCAAATTTTCGAGCATCGACTTATTTGAAAACTATAAACTGTCAGAATATGCTTTTTATGCTATAAGGGGGTAAATAAGAAATCGAAGGCATTTTCATGACTACCGACGCCCATACACATCCGCATAGAGGTTATACAGATGCGTTGCGTTACTTACACACCGCACGAAACGCGACCGCACAGACAACACATATAACTTCTATTGATTATAAAGATATTCGTGTCAATAGAGTCTACAGGAATAACAAGCGCCAAGGAGTTCATAAGGCAAAAATCATCTTCCTGACTTCTACATAACGTCAGGTCATTTTAATATAAAACTCCCGATGATACTTATACCGTACAATATGGCGCAAGTTTTCGATAGCCATTAGTAACGAATTAAACGTGTTGTGTTCTCATTTAAAGTTAATTTGATGATCGTCACACTGAACGCACTAAGACTAAGATCGGAGCGGTGGCTGGCGCGGTCGCGAAACCGTCGCGGTTGAGATCATCTCCTGCAAACTTAGCGGGCGATGAATAGCGGCAAAACGGGCGGCAGTAAGACGAGAAGAGTTAGCCTAAGGCACAGAACTGAAGAAACAATTTTCAAACTTGACAGCTGCTTATACTTTACAAACAAAATATCTCAACATAATACAGTTAGTTTAAATTTTTAAAGCAAATGGGCTATTTTCCAGTATTAAAAATATAAGCTTATTGAATGTAATCTTTAATTAATATGATTTATGAAGTCATTATGTAGTGAAATAATTAGTAAATAATCAATATTTTATTTTAAAATCTATTTTTAAAAATACGTATTTTTATTCATGAGTCACGTGATACGAAACGACTTGAAATTGATTATGACGTCAGTATTGCGTGAGCTCTATGGCAGCCCCGGGTACCGTAATATGCGTAGTAACTAAGTTGTCAATTGTCATTTGTCAAAGAGTTGTAGGTCATAATTTCTATTTATTTATTTATTTATCTATTTATGATATTTATTTATTTATTTATGATACTTGGTACAAATGTATGTTATTACAAAGAGAATACAAAATAAACAAATGCTACATATGAAATAAGTCACATACATAAGTCATTCACTACTTGACATTTAGTTTACAGAATATCTACGTCACAGGACGCCATTTTGCTTAAAGAAGCGTTTTCGCGGGTCTTTAAAATTTTTAATTTTTAATTTAAAATTTGAAAAAAAATACTTATCAGAATAAAAAATAAAAAAAATGTATAAGTTCATTGATCACTGATAAACATTCTGGAGTGGTATTTGAAAACTTGGAAACTAGCCCATTAGTCGTAAACGAATATTATATCAACTCACGAATATTATAGTAATGTGCAAATTGAAAGGCTTTCTTTGAGAGTCGTCACAAAAGTTGCAAGCAAAACGAAAAACGTTGCTACAAAACATATACCGTAAATTTTACAAAAGAATAATCAAAAACTACTAGGAACTCAAAATATATAGTTGAAATATAAACGTTAATTACATTTCAGTGTTTCGCAGTAATAAACTAACAGGACAGGACCGAGACTTTCCCGTATATCTCCGGGCAATATTTACGCGACACGGCTTTGCCGGAAGCGCACCGTAAATAAATTTGACAAATGTAATGACACACTTCTCGTTTCGCTTGTACATCCGCACTTAGTGGAGGCGAGAAGCATCCGCATTTGTGACCGGCCACGCCACTTGAGGTCCGTTGTTCATCCAACCAGGTGAATGACCCACACATACTTTCCTTTGTACCTATATAAATTTTCATACGACTGTTACTTAATTAATTGGGGTTCATATTTAATGAGATTCGTTTGTTAATATCCTGCTCAAATTACGGAGGTTAATTGGACATCAAAATGGATACCTATAGGTATATAATAGGCAAGTGATATTGAAAATGATTTGTAATAAAATTTGTGGCACCACAATTATTATCTGCCAGCTTGTTCTGAACTATCTCAATATACTCTCAAATAAACAATTATAGCATGTCATCTATTAAGACGTTCTAATTTCCTTCAGATATTCATGTTCAAGGAAACGCGATACAAAAAAATCTGGAGGTTTCGTAACAGTAAGAAGTACGAGCATTGCTTTTTTTTTAGTATAAGGGGGCAAACAAGTAATCAGAGCCATTTTATGACCTTCGACGCCCATAGACATCCGCATAGAGGTTAAACAGATGCTTTGACTTACTTCCTCCTCTTCCCTTAATAGGCCTTCGGCTTCTTACTCACCGTACGAGCACACCACACTCGTAACAAATTTATTAAGTATTAACATGCTATACTAAAATATTTTCACCCAAAATATAATTAACTAAAAAGAAAAACATTTTTTTGAAGTTCGGAAATTTAATACTACTACTACAAACGCACAGCTCTTGTCGGTGGAGTCCCTTCCAAATGGCCCTGTCCTCTGTAAATCTCTTTAGCTCCTCGTACGTCACGACGTTCACCTTCTCCAACTTGAACTTGAACTTGGAAGAACGCCGCCTGGCTGTCGAGAGTGCTCCACACACATCACTACGGGACCGCGTACACTCCTCTTGACGTACATTATGAAAGTGCAGTTTCTAATTAACTATGCCACTGACAAAATCAGATACAACTGTTTGAAGAAAACAGTCTACACTAATAAAACAATATTCATCAACATAACGCTCGCTTAAGTAAAACATGCATATATATTTATGTTCCTGTAACCTTACATATAAATATTTTATCCAAAATCAAAAGTTGTTATCGTAAAAATAAACTTTGTATTTTGCCTGCAAAATCACCAAACAGGTTTCTCATTTTTTAAGGATGTCAGAAGGCACTTATTTTACGGTTTTAATTAATGTTTCCATGACGTTTTATAAACAACAACGTATAAGCCAAATATCTTTAAAATTATAATCACAATTTGGTCGAACGTTACTAAGAGCGGTAGAGATGATGAGCTTAAATAATATATTATAAACTAAAATCGACATCAGCTCAAGCGACCTGCGCCCTAACACTCGACGACAGCAGTCCTGGTTGCAGGGTTTTTGAGCGATTACATTTTTCGGCGAACAAAGCGCTGGCACAAAACCGTCTCACTGAGTCTAAATATATA
This sequence comes from Calycopis cecrops, assembly GCA_001625245.1. Lineage (NCBI taxonomy): Eukaryota > Metazoa > Arthropoda > Insecta > Lepidoptera > Lycaenidae > Calycopis > Calycopis cecrops. Next base: position 70,074 of record LUGF01051872.1, on the reverse strand, counting down.
TCTAGTTGTGACGTCAATGTTTAATGGCTTGCACGAATAACTAGTTTCTATTGTAAGCCTTTAAGCGGCTTAACCGAATGTGCACTCAAATTGTTTGTTCTCAAATCTTTGAATGTTAAATCCGAGTTAAATGTACGCTGAAGTATGGTAAGTTTGGATTTCATGTAAAAATTTGATGTAGCAAATTTGTAATATGTGCTGCATTACAGCTGAATTTAAAAATCTGTAACAACCTAATGATACGAGAATACCATACACGCTACACTTGCCAAGACATAGTCACACTAGAAACTTTTTTTATATGTTATGGTTTCTTCGTCAGATATGACCAGCCCTCTGCCACTTTAGTTTGCTAATTCTTTGGACTATGTAGACAACATTAGTTCAAAGTCGGATCACACAATTTCGGATGCGAAACACAAGCTCGCTGAGTGACCTTAAATTGGCGGACCATTGATTAGGCTCAACTTGCATTGGTGCAGATTCAAAATTACTTAGCACTATTATTTGAAGATTAAGAACATTTTGGGCGAAGCTATTTGAATTAAACTTCATCATATTGCACATACGCACGGTTGATGTGGTCGTAGTATCAGTCCTCTTACGGAACTGATTAGCCATAGAAGTGCCTAATGTTTAATATTAGATATTTCAGTATTTAGTATTAACTTTTGTTCCTAAAAACTCAGACCACCCACCCAGGGTTTATGTTGCGTATCCCCGTGGTCGACGTTGTAAAAGATCGATTTGTCTTGTCGCGTGTGTCTCGGTGACTGACTCCTCACTCCGGTGTTTTTCAGTCTACTAAAATCCTAAACTATACATCCTGAAACATAGGATGAAAAATAGTGAAAGCTATAATAATAGGATATCTTACAAAATCTATAGCCTATATTAATATTATTAAGCTGAAGAGTTTTTTTTTTATAGGATAAGGGGCAAACGAGCAGTTGGTAGATGACTACCGCCGCCCATAGACATCTGCAAAACTCGAGGCTTTGCAGGCGCGTTGCCGGCCTTTTAAATATAAGTAAGCTCTTTTCTTGAAGGACCCCAGGTCGTATAGGTTCGGAAATACCGACTGTGGCAGCTCGTTTGTTTGTTTAAACACTCTAATCTGCTGCTGCTGTTAGATAGCCCATTTATCATTTAGACTAGGTACATACTGTAACGTATGGAGTTTCCTCCATGCTTACATATCACTTAAGACCTCTTTGTTTGACATATTTTTGCTAGAAGAATATAAATGCGAATTTTGAAATATAGAACGTATATTTTTTCTTGCCAGAAAAAGATTCTACAAGTCTCGATACAACGAGAAATGGTTTGAACGAATGATGAACTCTCTTAGCTAGGCTTCCGATTTTATACTCAAGAAAAATGTATCTTATATAATATGATTCAGAAATAAATGCATTGAAAATAATATCAAGTATTCATATTTATCTCCGATTCAGCCAGATGGCATAGAACTAGTTAGGAAGTATTCGATTAGGACTTTCAGATATTTTTAGGTAACACTGCAAAGGGGATCGAGCTACGCCGAAAACCACACCCGTCCCGGCAGTCGTTATAATACTATAACGGTACAACTAAGAAAAGGATTAGACTGGTGATACCGCGCTGCTAGTTTAAATATTATTATAGCGTAGGAAACGAAAAGTTTATAACTCTTACGTATTTCATATTGTATTTCTGATACCGTTATTGATGCAGTGTTAAGTAGGTACCTTTTTAGTGCAATATTGCCAATAAACGATATTGCTATGAACGATCTGTGTATCCGAACAATTCATACGTACAATTTGTGTTGCGAATACCATTCTTGTTTATTTTACAGCAAATTGAACACATTAATCTATTGATATAAATAACATTGCATTTTGTGAGAAATTTTAAATATAATATACATTTTAAAGGTATCGTAATTATTTTCAAATAGTTCAAATATATTTTAGGTATTGTATGCCAAAGATGCACTAAAGCGCCAAAAGTCATTCTACTGCAAGACTGCAACAAACTTTGTACTCTTACTGCTACTCGTAAAATTCTAATAAAAACAATTTTTTGTAGAATTTTACTAGACAGAGTCGGGCGCCGTGTGCGGCGAGACCGTGTAAGATGTTTTATTTTGTATTTATTGCTGATACCGTTGAAAATTTAATTTTTACAATGTTATTAATTTTAGACTCCTTTTATAATTATTTCTAAACAGTTTTTATACATCCAGTGTGTTCCAAGCGCTAAGCATATTCAATATTATTGTTTTGTTAAGAAAAAATACTTGGTCTGAGAGTCACGTGTTAAATAAACTGATTTTCTGGGCTCAGAAAGTTATTGTGTTCATATTAAGTCTTCCACCTATTCAAATTTTGTCCAAATATAAAAAAAGACTTGATGTATTAAGCATAAAATAATAGTGGATTACGTGTTGATAATATTATTGTAACAATACCATCAACTGTTCATCACAATGATGCAAGTACTTGCACATACATCATATACACATTTTCCATCATTGTTTCACGCTTAATTAACTAGCGCGGTATTGCGAGATGTGGTAGAAATCATCGCAGGAGCCGAGGAACGCATTCTTGTATTTCTAATTACAACGCAGCATCCGGAATGTCAGGAATTTTACACTCGACTTCAAACCCTCCATAGTAATCCTTCAACATCCTTAGCAATGTACGATCAAAACCCGAAGTGCGGATAAACCTACATTTAGCTGGTTAGAATTAGTTGTAGCCAATTTTTCTAAGCTAAATCTAGAATTAGCCGATTGTTATCGGGCAAAACTGGTATAGCCGGTATCTTTCAGGTTAGAACTAGATCCAGCCAATCCTTAGTGGCTAATACCAGGTGTAGTCTATATCATGCCAGCTGCAACTAGATTCAACCAAATCCAGGTGGCTATTACTGGTGACTTTAATTTTGCTTTTAATTTCTTTAATTAAAAAGGAACACGTTATTGTATCTTCTAACATAATTTATAAGTTATTTTTTACTTTTCTTTTTGTTACTAACCACATATGGACCTATTGTTTGAAAAAAATGGTTTTTTTAGTACAATTTCAAGGTAAATTTGAAATTTACCTTGAAATTGTACTAAAAAAACCATAATGTTATATATAATGTTATATTTTATGTTTACGTGAATCATCAATATGAATGTGACATAATGTCACAAATAAAGTTTATTCTTATTGCGAATAAAACCTTACCGCAAACCACAACACAATCCCTTCAAAGTAGTTTCATTAAAGTCCTTTAACGATATACGAGTAAGAAGGAACTTTCTTTACTCCTATTCACTAAGATATTGATGTTTCAAACTGATTGAACTCCTCCGCTTCTAAGACGCTATAGATTAGTTTTCTCCCACGTTCTTTCTTTCTTATTTATAGCCCAGTAACCTACATACAGGCTGTAAATAAAAAGTTGAAAATGTCGGTAAACTTCATCTCACTATACAGCTTCTTTGATATAAATAAACTTACTTAATATTCATTAGCTGTACCGTATCACTGTATCAGAGATGTCCGATCAGTTAAATAAACAATCCAATTGTAAGGATTTTGACTCAATATATTACTCCTCTGTATAAATATTTTTATTTACATTTATGGACGTGGGTAGTCATTAATATGTCTCAGACAACTCGTTGGCCCCCTTATGCTTTAAACACCTAAATACCAATTTCGTTCTGATGATTACTAATGCCTAGAATCCTCCGCATGATTGTCATGACGCGCTATTCTTCGTCCCTGTTCGCCTTCAAGGGACCACCGGAAACACAAACTAAACGAAACGCTATAGACGAATTGTTAGTTTGCGTGAGAATCATATGAGTACTACGGTTCAATTCAGCTGCTAAGTTATAACATTAGGTCCGATTTCATATCCGTTACTTCACAGCGGCAACCGAGATCTCTCCACGGTCGTGCCTGTGCAACTCTTACAAACGTATTAATTTATTAGATTTAGAGTAAACCAAAAAGTCACACGTATATAAAAGTCACCTTAAGATCTCTAGAGAAATGATCTAATGAAACTCCGAACATAACATTATCATCACTAGGTACATAGTATAATACAAAGTCGCTTTCCGCCGTCTGAAAATATATTTAGATAGTACTAGTTTCGTTTGACACAAAGGGATCGCCCCGAGCGCGGAGCGCAATATTTTTTATTTATAACGTACCAAACAAAATACCCAGCTGATAAACTGCACCCAACCCAACATTGGTTTAATTTAAAATTTCACCTCGTATTGTTTGTTTTAGTAACAAAAAATAATATTATAAACAATGTGCCTGGATTTCAGAATGCGTTAAGATTAAGGCACAGTTTTCTTTTCTTTTTTCATTTAACAGACTAATAGATAACATACAAACAGTTCAAATCATTATTCTAGGCGGGACCAGGTCTCCCACACGATTGAGTAATTAGATTCTCAAAGAAAGTGTTAGTCTTTCTTTAGTCAGTCTTTTAAATTCATATCTATCCTCCTAACACCTTGCAAATTATAATATTAGTTGTCATAAAAACCGAACTACCTTTCTATCGAACAAAAAGACAACCTTTATTGAGGTCTGACAATCCCAAGAAGACAGATGTCGTTACAACCTAACGTTCTATGAGAATGACTTATTGTTCAGGACTTAACAACTATATTCATTTTATTCTGCATATAGAACTCTCGGTCATAATCACTGTCACTACCTGCTAATATTGGGACTCAATTATGACCCGCCATTTTGTTCTTTACAAAGTCACATAGAACCTATTCATATCCACTCACAAACTCATCGTTCGTCATTGAGACCATTTACTGGGCCCAGGAACGCGGGGATTAGATTCAGACGGAGTTTGCTCTGCACTCGTATTCGGCATATCCAGTAAATAACGGCGCCATATTTATTGTGACTCTTCACTGATGGATAATTCAGTAATTTTATATTAATATGTATGTATTTGTATCTGAAATAATGTATCTTTATGTTGCAGCACTCGTATCTTAACGGCTCAGCGGCTCAACGCTGCGCCGGATCAGATCGGAATTGCAAATGAGGCACAATTGTTTACAGGAATAAATTACGGAGTGCGATCCCGGAGTCTGAGTTGACGATACTGATGATCATTGACTATATAGACTGCCTCGTGGTCAGTGGTAAGCGTGTTCCACCACAGACGAGAGCTCCCGGGTTCGAATCCCGGGTCCAACCAAAAAATATTATTGGGATCTCTAACTGTTTAATGTGTGATTGTGTACATGCATGGTAATTAGGCACACATACATAAACCAGGTCATTGCATATGTTATACACGATACATCGTAGATGGATCAGGGCGACACACAGCATCTATGCACAATGCCCTCTGGGGCTGTACTGATTATATATATATAAACATCTAGGCTAGCTAGGCATCTAGTTGACATATGTCACTGTCACGTAACACTAACACAGTCCGGAGTCAGGAAGTTGGTGGTGTTACACCCCCGTGCCTCGGAAAGCACGTTAAAATGTGGAAATCAATAGTGAAAGATCACTTTTTTTAAATAATTTATGTATGGAAAATAAAGTTTACAAGTTATAACATTTATAGAATCATTATAACATGTCAATGTTATAAAGATTCTATAATAGTAGTTTATGCAACTGTCATATAAAGAAGGGTATTAAAACACGAGTTTGACTTTTTGAAACGAGCGAACGCGAGTTTCAAAATAGTACCTAACGAGTGTTTTAATACCCGTGTTATATATACACTAATTTATCTTCACTAATGCAATTAATGTGCAGTTGCATACACTAATTTATCTTCACTAATGCAATTAATCAATTAATGAAACATTGCGAAACATTAAATTCACGCCTAAGTAGGTACGTGTATTGTCCGACCGACGACTGTTTTACCGACGAGGCGACGACTGCTTGACCGACGATTTGAAATGTTCTTGAAAATAAATATTTTTAATAAATACTTTAATTTGATTGCAAAAATTGCGGCGCGTAAATATATACTTTTTATAATTCAATGTTAAAATACTAGCTTCAATGTTGAAATATAACGTGAAAAAATCACATGACTTTACTTTTAAATTTCTACTAAACAGTAGATTATTCGTCGTCTGTGGCGTTCATTTTTGCTTTCATTTTTTTGTAGAGCTTTGTCTCTTTCTCGCAAA
>LUGF01051872.1:36156-63514 GCA_001625245.1 Calycopis cecrops | reverse complement strand
TGCAATAAACTTCAAATCCGTGGAAGGTTTGGGGTCACACATGTAGAAATAAATCACAAACTATATAGGTAAAAAATAAATCACAGAAATATCACTCGAAAACACTACACGTAAACAGACGAAATTTTTATTTGTCATTTGCATTTTGCACATAGAAAAATGGCGCCAAATAACTTTTTAAATTCATATATAGATAAAAAGTTGTTGTTTCACTGTACAATATTGATAAAATAATGAAAAAAAATATGATTTAACTTTCAATTAAATGATTGAATTGAATAATATACTTAAACTGTAAAATTAAATTTATAAAAAAATAATTGCAACCCTAGACGTATTCTAATGTAACCACATATATATTTTTTTTTAGGCATGATGTCTGGCAGACCTGTGCCTAATATGAATTTTAAAAGTTTTTTTTGGCGCCATTTTACTATGTACAAAACAAATTAAAAAATACGCGCTATTTAGCTTCTGCCAAGTTTACGCGTGTGATTTTCTCTGTTAATTTTGTGTTTGATTTTTATGTGTCGCCTTCCACGTATTCGAAGTTAAATGCATAAGAATCTGCAGGTAATTATTTCTGTCAAGATAACCGATTCAAATGTCGCAAAATAGAAAACGATAAACGATAAAAAAATTGATGTTGCCAAAGTGTGATTTTTAGAATCACACTTGGATGGGTTAGGTTATGTTAGACTATGTTCATACACAACGAGCGAGCGAAGCGAGCGAGTCCAATGGATTGGCAAATCCTATTTGGCTTATTTCGAACGGAGTGTTGCGCATCTCTCGCCTTCAGGCCATTTTACGTGTATCATATGCAGTCAGCAAGTCATAAAAAAATTTTGTTTATGTAAATACAAAATATTTGGCGGATCTCTGGCGACTAAAACTGTATTATGTTAATAGATATTAACACCCTTAAGCCTCCCACACTCACGGAATACTCGATTCAGGTTTCTGTGGTTTTATTCAAGTTATTTGTGAAAAAATACGGCTTAGTAATTCTTACCTAAAAACCGTTTTTTTTTCAATTCGGCGCATCTCCGGCAGCCAAAATTGCATGATTCCACTTTACATTAGCCTCCTCTAGCTCCCCACATTCATAGAATTATCAAATTCAGGCGACTCGTTTTAAGACCTTAACCGGGTATTCTAACAACCAACAAAGAGACAGAATAGCCATGCCCACGTTGTATATTTGACTAGAATTGTCTACAACATGAGTCACATAAATACCTGTTACATTTTAGTCATTTTCATGACTACTGACGCTCATAGTCATCGCATAGAGATTAAACAGATATGTTACGCTTCTTCTTCCGCCTTCTTAATGGACCACCAGCTACTTACACACCGCACACGAAACGTGATAGCACAGTTATTACGATGGTTTCGTGTGGGCGAAAAGTACTAGCCTCTACACAAAATTTAAAAAAAAAAAAATGGCTACCCCTGATTTTTGAAAAAAANGGGGGGGGGGAGCTACGTCAGCTATTATGCGGTATGAGAGTAGGTAGAATCAACCGCAGCCTTTTGGATAATATCGAAGCTCTTCTTCACCCTATTTCTCCAACGGGCTTCTGGACCACTTTTAAATACATCTTACCGGAAATAAATAATATTATATTTGATTATAATTATAAAATTAAACATTTTATGAACGCGACACAATGTGTGCACAATAAAAGCGGACGATATTAAACATCTGGGCCTTATTCCGCAGTAAACATTAATATTTACAAGCGCTAGATTTCGGCGAGTTGAGCCTACGAGCTGGCCGCTGAATATGGGCCATTAACGAGTGTGATAACATTTTTAGTTGATACTTTCATTTGTTTGGACCCAAATGCTATCTCTTAACTTTTATGTGTTAATTTTGCACATTTAGTATTATAGGATTTGGAATACCGACCGTTTTGTTGAATTCTAAATTACGAAGTTTTACAAGAGATATGTAGCATGGCACATTGCAGCAAAATTAAGTTGTGTGGTTTGTGTGTTTCTGGTGGCCCACTGGGGAAAGAAAAAAAAAAGGAAAAAAAATCAAATTTATATATTAAAAAGATAGACAAAACTTGAAATAAATATAAATAGTTATATAAACCTAAAAAGAATAGTCAAGTGGAGCCACATGGAAACTATCGGAGCGTATATCATGTGTCGTGAGGGGTGACAGCCCTGGCGTCGCGCCAGGCGGCCTAAGGAGTACCCACTGTAGTTAAAGCGTATAGTGATCTTAGTATCATGTGATGTATTTTTATGACAACACCAGTTGTGACGATAAAATAAGGTAGAGTAAAATAACTTTTCTGCACCTACTAAGAGATGCATGTGTTTATCAGACCAGTCCTTGACCCTGTACTTGACAATTTAAAGTATAAAAACTAAGTTTAAGGTTTTTTAAATTTTTCTGGAGATAACTCCTAAAAAATACTCAATGCACACGGTTTGAAAAGAATAATAAGAGTACTATATTTACACTAATACTCTATAGCTATTATAACATAATTATACTTAATATACTAAAAGGTAAAAACAAAATACCTATGTGTACAATTAAATACAACGTGCTACAGAAACATTTCCTTAATCACGTAATATTTTCTGAACTGCAAATAATGTTGAATATAGGTAGATATATTTACGCCAATTTACAAAATTTTAATTAGCAGAATGCGGATTACTGACGATGTTCAGTCATTGAGTAATTGAAATTAATTCGTGGTGAGATAAAAATTTATAATCTTTACGATTTATTTTTTTATTTTTCATTTGTTTATAAAATATGAACAATTTTTCACTACTGTTATGTGTGTATTAAACGGATATAGCCATGCATATTATCGTGGTCTAGTGGTAAGCGTGTTCAACCACAGACGTGAGGTCCCGGGTTCGAATCCCAGGTCGGATCGAAAACTGTTATTGGGATTTTTCAATTTCTAATAACAGTCCGGAGTCAAGAAGTTGGCAGTTACGGTTACACTCCCGTGCCTCGGAGAGCACGTTAAGCCGTCGTCGGCCCATGGAGGTGGAAGGAGACAGGAGGGCAGCGCATCTGTATAGCCTCTATGCGGATGTTTGTGGGCGTCGGTAGTCATGAAAATGGCTCCGGCTGCTCGTTTGCCCTCTTATATAAAAAAAAATTACAATAACCACTTTTATGTTCAATTTTTTAATTAAAAACATTACTTTATTTTCAAAGCTATATTCTCTAGTTCAATATTAATACTTATTCAAATGAATATTTTAGTTAGCTTAGGCATTTAATGCAGATTAAAATTGCCCTTTACACTATATCAATCAGATGAATAGTTTGATATATCGTCGGTTGAAGTAATTGGCAGCGAAACATTTAGAACTCGATGAGCCAGCGTTCGTTTCCTTGATGCCTTTTTTTCTCCAGGGTACCATCATCAGATCGTGACCGGAGTAAGTGACACTAAATGAATAAAATTTGAATGTAGTTCATGTGTAGTGTATGTTAGTCATGGACACTGCATTATAAGAAATAATGATCGATTACTATTTTGAAGAAAGAGAGTTGAGTGTGTACCAAATTAAATTGTATATCTAATTTCATACAAGCGCTGTTTTACTAGTGAAGCCTGGTACGTATGGATCTACAATATGAATAAGGAAGGAATGGTCATGTGGAGCTGAGCATTTATGTAGGTACTCGTACTTATGTCTTCTTTGCGCTAATTTGGTGCAGGGTCATTTTGAGTGAAAGAAAATGGAAAGGTATAATAATGATTTGCGTTAAAAAATGTAAGGATTTTGATTGTACCATTCGTAGTGAGTTTGTTTCGCCGGTTCTTCTCAGGATAGGGCTAAGGTTGAACCGATGGTAGATGGAAATTTTTGACGTTCAAAAAGCAATTTTTTAAATTCTATTTTGAATAAAAATATTTTGATTTAGATTTTGATTTTGTAGATTTCCTTAATTACATCAACAATTGCTAATGTTAAAAAAGTTAAATCTATAATTCTATTTTAAAGAAAAACACTTTAATTTAATGGATTCATCGCAATTCTCAATCAATTATTATATTACGTGTATTAAAGTACCAGTAACTCCATGTCCCACCAGTCGCCACTGCTCATAACCAACTTCGTTATCAAAGCAGTCACAGAAATGCGGGCGTGTCGCGGCTCGCTTTACGACAAACTTGTAAAGTAATTATTTAACGGTAGAACCGTTTAATGGAGCCGATTGTACGACTAAACTTGATGACAGAATTTGTTTTGTAATATCTGCTTTATTTTGTCTTAAAATAGGCTTTTGGTTTACGATATTTTCAGATATAATGCTTAAAAACATTTGTATTCACTATGCGAGATTATAATTATTTTTCATTTTTAATTTATTTTTTTACAATATATTTTGTAACAATATTTCTCCAATATGAAGTCATAACGTACGTAGCGGAGTGGCCGCCCTCTGCAGGCACTCGATGAGCGCCGGTGTCGGGAGTAGGTACACATCTCCGCTCAGCTTTAATAAACGTTATCCTGCTTTTATTACTATAGAATGTATTTTATATTTTGAGAATGAAAATTTTATTGGAATTATTTTCCAAATTTATGAACAGTTATATGTATATCATCTCTATATTAACAACCGTATCGAATGGAACTCCACTTAATTAAACAACGTACGGCAACATGAAAAAATCGGTTGAAAAATGTATTTTTTAGATTGAGGTAACGTGGTTAACAGAATATGAAAATTACCATGTCAAGAAATTTTGAATTTATAATAGAAAAATGTCTACAAATCGAGTACTAGAATTAAATTTTCCATTGGTTTAATTCTAGTCATACGTAATACAATGAAATATCTAGCTATCGATACGTGTCTACCTATAAATATATTTTTTTATTTAGAATAGAATTATAGCACATAAAAAGACTGGGAAGAACGTCTACAAACGAAACGAACGTCACCCTACCAGGGTGTGGTATACACCATAAGCATTAAACTCTATTATATTATAATAATGTCGTCCTAGACGATTTCGGCTATAGCGGCTGTCTCTATAGAGACGAGTCATCTGCGTAGGATAAAATATTATAATGCACAAGTTTGCGCGCAGACACAAGTGCACTCTCTATTCTCTTATTCTCATATTCTGTTGGGACAGCAGTCCGGACACGAACGGAGAGAATCAGGCTCAGGACTGACGGCTTAACGTGCTCTCCGAGGCACGGGGGTGTAACACCGTCTACTTCCTGACTCCGGACTGTTATTAGAAGTTATAACTAACTACGCTACGTGAACGAAGTTGCGGGCTATATTAGAATATATTATTATTTATCTCTGTAAATGTGTGCTTATATTTCTAACGAATTGAAATTTATATTCGCAGTTAAGTGTACATTGCTCATTGCATTGACAGCGATAAACTATGCAACTAATATAATATGATTAGTGATTATATAAAAGCAGATATAGCGTAACTTATCCACCATGCCACCCAGTCACTAACTCGGATGCTCGTAATGCCACTAACACTTAAATTGTTTCATTGTTTTTGTTGCAAAATTTTCTTTAATCATTATGAGATCGGCAAAGTTCTGTGAGCGCAGGACAGATGCACAAATTCTAGCTTTCAACACGAGGCGCAGGTATCATTTTACCACGACAAAACCCTGGCTTATGGCCAAACGAGATTCAATAATAGATAGCAGCAAACTACGACGTGGTAAATGCGTTGTGTTGCAGTTTGTGTAATTGTCATCGTTGCTTTCTGAATACTTTAGAGTCGAAAATTTGAAACTGTCTGTTTACTGGCGCATAGATAGCTGTCTATTCGTTATTATAAAGATATTACTACTAGATACTAACAGACATCCTCGACTTTCTTTTGGTATTCGATAGTTCAATTAGAAATCAATATTACATTTATTTTTTATCAATACAGGTTTACAGTTTAGTAATATAAGTAAAGTTTAGCTTCATTAAACGAATTTGATCATGATTTAAAACACAAAATTAAAAATTTTAAAAAATCCACAAATCGACGGTAAAAATGTCATTGAAAAAAAACGATAAAATAATTTTAAAAAACCCCGACTTAAATAATTAATGTATTTGATGAGCGGTAATAATTAGATAACGTAAAAAGCTTTTTCGTAAGTTGATTTGATCTCTCACAGATTAGGATATATTATGACAACAGAGTTTAGTTTTTATAACACTTTCCTGTGTCCCTAATTGGTTCACGAAGTAGTACCTAAATGCGCCAATAACATAGATATTTTACTCACTATGAACTTTGTAAGAAACGCAAAAAAATCCGTCCGGGCTGTCATCAAATAATTTAGATATATTTTACTTATGGAAAGTTACATAGGCTACTCTTTGTATCCTGTTTACCCCGCACTTCCCTGAAATAGGAGATGAAAAGCTAAAATTTGATCTACAGACTCTTTGCTACTAACAAAAATACTCGTATCATATTTATATTTATTTTTCCCCGCAGGCCATAAAAAAGGATAGAGTTTTTTTTTTCATTACATTAATCAAATTAGGTTTTGATAAAAAATAACATTCGAAAGAAACGAGTGCTACCCTGGGATTCCGATAGAGGCCGCTAATAGGTTTTAAAACACGCTAACTTTGTGTGTTCTCTATCTGTACTATACTCGTAAGAGAAATAAATGTTGCCCGTGGATTTGGAATCAATCCATTGATGGCAACACATTTACTGCAGCACCCCCTGGTGGGTTGTTACCGTAACTCCTATCTAAGAACATGTCCCAATCAAATAAAAACTCACCACTGCAAACCGCATTAATATCGGACCAGTGGTTTTGGAGATAAATGGTAACATTGGATTGCACTTTGACGCAGAAAATGATGAACTTTCAAAGTTCGGGAAGGCCCATATCCAATAATTGCTTGTTGAAAGAACCTTTTCATATACTTCAACTGCTTATAAAATATTGCCTTCCTTTATATAATTCTCACTTGTGTTTCGTTTGACCTCTGGACATGTATATTTAAAGTACATATAGTTACATGCTCTGCGGATATGATGCAGTCAGCCTATTAAGTGAACAGAAAACGAGATTGGTGTAATTTTGGCATGCACAAATTAGTAAAGCGAGTCTCGCTAGCTCTCGGAATAAACAAACATTATATCCCGGAGTAAATAACCTCCGTAGGCCGCCATGTTTGTGTAGGGCGGGCTCCCGCGGGTCCCTGGGCTTTTGTTGAACTATTGGCGGTACGTTTCTGTTCACTTAAGATGTAGAGATAACTTCTGTTAAGTTTTTCTGTAACTGTGATCTCGCTTTCACAGCTTATTACTTTACGTTTTGGTTTTAAATGTTTCTAGGGAAGACTCATCATTTTCTGCGTCAAAGAGTAATAAAAAAAATTAAGAGCACGATTCAAATTAATAATAAAAGTACTTGATATCAATATATTAATACGCGAAGCAAGAAATTTAGGAACATTTTTACGAAAATGGCGCGGACGGAGGAATATAAAATTTGACAAATTTATAGTTTACGTGAAAGAGAAGCGCAGAACGCTAATATTTTTTAATTAAAATGTTTATAAAGTACTTTAATTTAATAAATAAAACTTTACACACACCACAATGCATTTGGCACACCGATACAAATGACACAAGTAATAATTGATAAAGTTTCTATGTGTCTTTTGCAAGTGTTGATTAAAAATTCTACATAAATAGTTTTCCTTAGTTACGATATCATATTATGATATTTAGTTTTTATGTATTACAAAAAAGTTTCACTTAGATCGCATATCGATCTTCGCGGGCTCACTAGTTTAGATTAATATGTATGTAGAGTTGTCGTAACAATAGACGTTAAATTCGCATCTCAATTATTTGAAAACTACACTACAGACGTTTAGTAGCTTGCAGTTTCATGTTATAATGAATTTTCTGCTGCTCTGCTGCTGAATAATATTTTATTAAACTAAAGCAATGATGGATTTGAAATCAAAGATTTTGCCGAGATTCTCTAGACAGTAAAACTTGATAAATTTCTTAGTCACGGTCAGTAATTGTTTCATTTGAGCCGGTTCATAATCCCCTAAACTGTCGCAATTCTCTTAATTACCGAGGACCTTAGCGCTGCGTCCTTCACGGCCGATAAATGAGAAAACGATACATTCAGTGTCACCACTCTCCATTACGCAGTTGTCGAGAACTTCAAATATTGTGACACCAACGTAACAGGCAGTGGATGGCAGGGACTATTATTATTTACTTAAATAGTGTATAGGATTTGCTCTATTTGTCATGTTCACGAGAAATTATCATGCTAATTACATCTCTATTAATTTGTATCGTGAGTAATAGTTTCATATAATAAATAATAATAGGATACTGTTTATTAGGATACGATCTTTGTAAATATTTTTTTCAAGAAATATAATATTAATAACTAGATCTTTCCTAGTTTTTACCTTATTTTACCAAAGGTTTAAAGAAACTCTCTTTATTTAACTAACTTAACTAACTTTATTTCTCATAAGAATTTTACAATTCACTGAAAATGAGATACAATGATTTTTTAAATATAAGAAAAAAATATTTTTAACATCTGGGCCGTTAGATAGAAGAATTATTTAGTTACTATGGCGAGGATAAAAAGTTACCTTATAGTATGCCTTACTACACAAAAGCTCTTTAATAACTTTTTTTAATTTATTAATCGAAAGTTTTTGGACGCTTTCTAGGAAGGATACCTACTATTGTACAGGCGTATACGTTGCCCCTGAAAGGAATTCTTTACTTTACTAAGTCTATGAAATGGTAGGTATGTCTAATTTATGCCTGTTTCTCGTATTTATGTTATGATTATCATTTTTAGTTCTGAATTCACTAATGTTCTTTCTTACATACATGACATTATCCAAAATGTATTGCGAGTAAACAGTAAGTATACCGATGTCCTTAATTTTATTTCTAGTGTCTCTAGTGATATATTGGAGGCTAGTTGGTAAATTTCACAAATAGCTCGCTTCTGCAGCACGAAAATAGTGTTTATGTCCACAGTCTCCCTACAACAGTATGCCGTAAGACATAATACTGTGAAAGTAACTAAAATAAACTAATTTAGCAGTATATTCATCTGAGATTTGTCTAATTTTTCTAACTGCGAATACTGCCGAACTAAGTCTATTCGAAATTCCCTCTCGCATAGAAAAAAAATGGTGTCATGATGTTGTGGTAGGAATCTTCAATACCATGCAATTTTCTGTGTATATTCGCAAAGTATATTTTAATATAATATGTCTATATTTTTAAGCTCACGCAAGAGCAAACGTCCAATGAGTAAAATATAGTGTATCATAAATTAACTCCATATTAAGAAAAAGAGGAAGGGGAGTAATTTTACAAAATAAACTAATATTACTTTTCTTCTCACTTACAAAGTAACGAGGCCATATGAAAAAAGGTAAAAAAATTAAGAGTAGGTATCGACCATACGCCATTGGCTGCGAAGTTTCCAACCTATAAAATACTCAAAAAAGAAAATTATTTAATTTTCATGTAAATATCAAAAGTGTAAATATTTTTTGAACCCTGCCCTTACACTACTGAGCTTTTATTTCACTCCTGTATACACGATATCGTCGGATTGGAGCTGAAATCACCTTTTATAGAATAGTGATTATTGATATAAATAGTGAATGGATGGAATAACTTATGTGAGTTTAAGAGTAAGGTTAATATAATTTACTTAGCTCTGTTTGCTTGGTATGAATTCAGATTTGCTTATTACTTATGAAAATATTATATAATACCCACTATTTATTAATAATAATAAGAATAATAATAATGTGATGTTGTTAGCTACCGGTTGGTCTTGGCCAACCGAGAAAGAATAATCCTACAAACACAATAATAATAATAATAACAATATCTGTGGACATATTATCACACTACGTTAGCCTAGTCCCGTGCTAATTACCATAAGGACTTGTGTTACGGGTAGGTGCTATACAACGAAAAATATATAAAATTTTTACTATATTTACATAGATTTATAGATTACATAGCTAAACATCCATGATCAAAGGCGGGATTCGAACCCGCGACCCCGGGTGCAGCATGCTCCGCTTATCCGAGCCCTGTACCACTGCGCCAGCCGGCTCGTCAATACGTAGTAGTGGAGTGCCTGGAGCATAAAATACGGTTAAATAATCTGTTTATTTAAATATATTATATTGTTGTCTACATCTACTTCATCTATCTGTAGTCTGGTGAAGTATTGTAACAACTATTTCCGCTGCACTGTAAACATGCTACACTGTAGTATAAACCACTTTTTCGGCATCCACACGCAGCTCCACCACAGATTAATAAACCTAAGCTCCACATCCTTTTTTGCAACTACAAAATAACATTTGCAATAAACTATCTGGAGCAGGTAATTGATTCATTGTTATTGGGATGTACATGTTATTGGAATACTTCCATCCCCAATTTTCAATAACTACGTCATTTCCTAGTCATATCTGAATTTGTAGGTACACTCGTTTAAGGTGCTCAAATGCTGCATCAGTTGTTGGAGGCAGTGATGACAAATTTATAGCCGTACAGAAAACTGATTATTATCGAGATATCCATAAAAGGATATCTGATATAACCGACTTATAAACACTTGCAACAAAATATCATTCAGATTGTTATAATTTACTGAAATTTGAGTTTATAAGGCGCTCCGTCTAAAATTCATAATTTAAATACATTGAGGTTCAATTCTTTCATAAAAGCAACAGCCAAAAATACGAGTGTTCCTTTATTATCACTGCCTCCAACAACTGATTCAGCAGCAAAATAATATGAAGAAAAACTACTATCCTTGTTATAGTTTCTTTTTTGATCATATATTATGTTATAATCATGATCCTGCAGTCAAACTGTGTTTTACAGTTTTGCGGGACGATGTTTTAATGTATAAGATGTTACTGTTGTATGGATAATAAATAAATAAAATAAAAAAAAAAAAAATTTGAGCATCTTAAACGAGTGTGTGGATGACGAAAAAGTGGTTTATACTACAGTGTAGCATGTTTACAGTGCAGCGGAAATAGTTGTTACAATACTTCACCAGACTACAGATAGAGAAGTAGATGTAGACAACAATATAATATATTTAAATAAACAGATTGTACTAAATTTTTTTTTTGCGTTTCTATAGTCATAAGTAATTACCTCATTTTTTTAAATGTACATAATAGAGTACATTTCATTTACTTATAATTATTAAACAAGCCGAGAAATTCCATTGTATATAGCAGCTGCCGCTCCGCTCTCCTCTCCACGTTTTTCTGCCTGTTCGAGATCCCTACTGCTATTTTCATACACAGGTATCTTTGAAAAATGTTCCTTTAAATGTCTACCCGGGTAAGATTTAACATATAAATAAATAAAAAATACTGTTTTAAGTGAAAATATATGGTCAAACATTATATTTTTTTATAATAATTTGTTAAAAAAAAAAAAAAAAAAAATGAAATGCACAAAAAAATAATGGGTGAACATTGCTATTTATCGTTTAAAAAACAATATTCCACATCGATCATATTAATCCATTCACTGTAACTCTAGTCCGGGGTAAAAACCCCCAGGAACTCCACTATAGGTACAATATTAATTAAACGAAGAATATGAGTTTCTGTGCTTATACGTTTATTACATCTTAAGCTCGTATTTCATTGGATTTTATTTTAACTTTAAATTGTAGGGTAACCTACAGAATATATTACATTAGAAATGATATTATGTTGGATGTGTGGACGTGATATTATATCAAAATCCAGCTACGTTTGGTTGAAACGTAGCTGGGTTTTAATATAATATCACCCAACAATGACATTACAAATTCTTTATTTCTTTCACTAAAACTTAACTTTATATAGTCTTTATTTAAAAAATTGTATACATGAAATCCCTACTATTTTGCACCATCATAAGAAGTTAGTTTGCTGCGAAAAAAACATGTCCATCCAAAAATGTTCAAAGAGATACGGACAGCGCGTTAGCTTTCGCTTGAGGTCTCCAGGGGTACAGTGGATATTTGTAGGCAAAGCTCAGCAGCCTCCCTGCGGGCGTGTACCGTATCTTAGTTTAGTCTTATACGAATTGAACAGCAGATTTTTTATTAATATATTATATACATACAGTATTTTTACAATACAGAGGGACTAATACCGGACCGAAAAAAAAATTGAAAAACAATATAATTTTTTATTTGTTTGCACAATTTTCTCAACATGTCCCGCTATCAACACAAATGTGTGTTGTAAATAGGTTTCAGCATAAATGACTCAGTTGAGACATGTGGTCATGAAGTTGTCATGACCACATGTCTCAACTGAGTCATAAGTACTGTGATGGTTAGCAGAGAAGAAGAGTCTTCTCGAACGGTATGAAAGGTAAAACCTTTAAATGGATATACTTTAAGAAAAAGTATATCCATTTTTAATATTGGAACGCTTTATAAATTTGTCTTAGGTTGACAGATGTAAGAATTTTTCATTCTACGAGACGCCTTCGGGCGCTAAGAATAAATATATAATAACTTTGTCTGAATGTCGAGTTAGGGTCTCTTTAAATAATAATATGTTATAATTGTATGCGACAATAAATAGATATTATATTCTCCAAGTTCTATTATTGAATGTTCCCCTTTCAGCCAGATTGGCACAGTTATCACATAGGGAGTCACAAGTAGAGAAAATAGATATAAGAAGTATTGCTGCAAGAGCACGCTACGCCCCAAGAGTAGCCTGCAGTTACTACAAGTGGTGGAGCGCCAAATCCCGAGGCGAAATAGGAGCAGAGGCATATAATACAGCGCCAAATCCCGAGGAGGAGAGAGGACGTTGTGTGGTATATCTCCGAAGGCGGAGAGGAACAAAAGTTAAGTGGTTATATTATTATTGGTATAGCGTCGACGAGAATTAGACGCTACAGATTGTTGAAGGGGGGAATAGATCCCTGATGTCGTAAGCTTTTCTCTTCATAGAAGGCAAGAAAAGTCGTGCGAAATTGAGTGAAAACACGGGATCTCATGTAGACTGCGTGCTGATGTCGAATAGTTCGATCAGATAAAGAAATAAAAGATCGAACGTATATTTTAAAGGTGAAAATATCATAGCGCGGGGATATCTGCGTTAGAAAGCGATCTGTCTGTGTTAAATTACGGGCCGTCGCCATTTCATGCAATTTATGGATTTCCGGTGGTCCCTCAGAGGGAAGCGAAGAGACTGATATAAGTCAGTCAAGTTTCATAAGAAAGGCTGCGTGTATTTACTGCGTGTTTTATATTTGTAAAGAGGTGGCTACGAGCTCAAAGATGTGCAACGGCTATATATTCAGCTGTGATTACTTCAAAGCACTCGCGCTGAATAAGTTAAGGGAAGGCAAGGATAGTCTTTCCGAAATTTTTTAAATCGCAGGGTCAAAGTGATGGCGAGGATTGAGATATAGTCGTACATAGTTAGTGTAAGATAAGGTTCTGTATAGTTGAGGATATAAATATGCTTAGAATACTGGATTAGGATATATGTGGTATATATAATGCGAGCTTATTTATGTACATATGATGGTTATTATAGAAATAATATAAAATGAAATTTTATATTGTATAATTTAGTAACGAAAATTTTATATAATGTCAAATACGATAGTTGTCAAAATCAGAGAAAATAGTTTATTCGACAATGTTAGTCAATAAGGTTTGATATGCATGGCAAGATATATAGGTTTGTTGTTGATTCATTGCAAACGAAGGGATTTTTCATGAGAAGTTGGTTGTTAGGGAATGGAGTTATCATTTTCGTGATGGAGTAGCGGTGATAACAATAAGATAACAATAATTATATAGTTTCCAAAACTATATATTAGCATACGTAAACGCATATAATCGAGTTCATATAGGTTTATAGGGGGGACTGATTGATGCGATACGTCAATAATATAGTTATAAGAGTATATATACACATGTGTTCTCTATTTTCATGTGCTGAGAAGAACTATATTACAAGATGTCCATGAGAATGCACGGATGTGTGCGTTGGATAGCATGCACTGAAGCTGATATGAGATGGGTGCCAATGTTAGCAGAGAAGAAGAGTCTTCTCGAACGGTATGAAAGGTAAAACCTTTAAATGGATATACTTTAAGAAAAAGTATATCCATTTTTAATATTGGAACGCTTTATAAATTTGTCTTAGGTTGACAGATGTAAGAATTTTTCATTCTACGAGACGCCTTCGGGCGCTAATAATAAATATATAATAACTTTGTCTGAATGTCGAGTTAGGGTCTCTTTAAATAATAATATGTTATAATTGTATGCGACAATAAATAGATATTATATTCTCCAAGTTCTATTATTGAATGTTCCCCTTTCAGTCAGATTGGCACAGTTATCACATAGCGAGTCACAAGTAGAGAAAATAGATATAAGAAGTATTGCTGCAAGAGCACGCTACGCCCCAAGAGTAGCCTGCAGTTACTACAGTACTGCTTTCATTCATTAATACTGCTTACAACTATTTTCTCTCTACCCTAATAGGGAAGTATAATATAGGTATTTTGTACAAATCTGAACTTATGTCGTACCTGCACTGTGTGGCGATGGTTGTGTTCATGATGGTACATACATACTTACTTAGTGAAATTGGAAAAAAATAAAGGGTTCATATCCGACAAACATATTAGTCACACATGGTGTGAAGTTCAACAACCCATATTCGTCATTTGAACTTGGTCAACAAGCTTTGGGTTAGCACATATTATGTGACAAACCCAAAAACCTTGCGGCGTACAAAAAATGAGGCAAACGAGCAGTTGGAGCCGATTTCGTGACTACCGACGCCCAAAGACATCCACATAGAGGCTATACAGATGCGCTGCTCTCTTTTCTCCTCTTACCTCCGCGGGCCACACGTCGATCTCGTGTAACCTCCCCGGTCGTGCCAGCCCAATTAGGCTGCATGCAAGCATGCAGTGTGGCACAACCTCTTTAAAAAAAAATATGCAAAAGAATAAAAGTCAGACTTCTATTAGGTACTGTGCTGTGTAATGTGTATGTACTATGCGTGTGTGTCTTGTCATGTGTGTATTTTAAATCAATGATTGTAGTCATAAAAGTATCCGTATTTTATTTTACGTTCATGGGGAACTGGGAAACATAACTGAATATTGCATTATTCAATTAATTGAGTCATTGGTGAACGATATGCAGCTCCGATAAGCGCTGCTTGTACGGGAAAAGGCGATCTCAAATCGCAAAAGAGTAGTCACGACGAAGGGGTTTTCTAATTATAAACGCGCATACTTGTGCCTTTTTTCGGAGGTCCGGTCGGACCAAATTTATTCGACCTCAAGTCGGGTTCTACTTTATTTAGCGTTGATAATAGACTTGTGCTGGGGATGAAGGATGAGGAAACATCAATTAATTTATATATTATTTCAAATAATATATGGTATTTTGAATAATATTATTTTTCATAGTAATAATTTCTCGTCTATGTTTAAAAAATGGGTGACTGCAGTTGCTTTATATTCATTCTGCCATTTGGCAATTCTCACAAATATTAGTGTTGTACATTTTTATAGGGTACATGCATACAAAAATCGTAAATTTATTGTACGGCAAAAACTTTTTTATTGAAAATCGAATCATTGGGTTAGCTGTGTGGATTACCAAAATGCTGGTTAACTTTCTGATAGTTGAGGTATCTATGACACATGACACCCAAAAGTCCTCTGGAGCTGGCAGTACGAACCATCATAAATATAAAAGAGTCAACTTATAGATAACGTCGTTGATCGTTGTTTGCAAATATTTTTTTTTATTATTTAGAGCGAGCCGCTGAAACACAATGCGCCCTTCAGTCTCCCGCATTAGGCTCAGTAAACACGCCCGCCCCACATGCGGTATACACCACATTACCGTATTGAAACTATAACTGGTATATTTTGTCAGTACGATATATTTGTAAAATCTCTACTAATATTATAGATGTGAATGTATACTTGTTTGTTCCGCTTTTACCTCAAACTGTTCAACCGATTATCATCACTTTGTACAAATATTTTTAGAGGTTATAGAAATTAATTACATAAAATAGTTAAGGGCTCAATCAAAGCCGTGGATAAAAGCTAGAATAATAGAAACAACAGAAACAAGGAAATCGCATAAACTCACTAAGGGATTGAGAAGATGCAGATACGAGTAAAACACTAGACAGCAGAGCCTCAGAACACATATAGTCAAGAGAAGAACGACTACTTAGTACATAAACAAAGCTTACACGGTGCTCACTAGCGCTCCGTGTTATTTACAAGTAAACTTTACCGCGCGGCAAATTCAAATCGTTTTGTATACTATTCGTACTTTACTGTCTTTAGGGTTCCGTACCTAAAGGGTAATAAGGGAACCCTATTACTAAGATTTAGGTTTAATTCAAATAATATCACTTTTTTTAAATGATTGACATTTTTTATTTCTTAGATTATAATATTGGTACATAGGTACATATTATTTTGTACATAAACAACCTTTTAAATATACATTAAAATTTTAATTTTTCGCTCCATAGCCATTTTTGAGGCTTCGCCAATAAACTCTATCTTTTGATAGTACAGAAACGCTTAAGACATAAAAATATGGCTACTGTACTACCTATAATTTGGGTTTCTTAATATTGTAGTGTTCTTCACATCCCATCAGCCAACTAAAATTTATCTGCTTGAATGCCATTCTTAAACTGAATTTAATATTTTGCGTATGAGTCATCTCTTTTAGAAAATCATTTATTAACGTTACACCACTTCACTTTCCACCAGGTCACAAAACCGGACCTGGACATAATTGAGACTTTCTTTCTCATGTGGTCTGGTCTCAAGTCATCTGGTCCAAAAAATAAGACTTTTATGCAGACTGGGCACGTTATGTATGTTTGTTTTTCTTTTACATAAAAAGTACTGAACAGATTAGGATGAGATTTGTCAAAAATACTAATTACAATCTGGAATAACATAAATTATTACAGATTGTAATCCGCAATCCTATCCTACTAATATTATAAATGCGAAAGTTTGTATGTTTGTTTGTTACTCCTTCATGCAAAAACTGCTGAACCGATTGTCATTAAATTTGCAACACACATAGAGGGTAACTTGGATTAACATATAGAATAGTTTTTATTCCGAAAAAGTGTTTCTATGGGATGATTTTCTATTTTCCACAGGATCGAAATTTACGCAGGTGAAACCGCGGGGCACAGCTAGTAACAAATTTATAAATTTTGTTCCGTAGAAATCTTCTTTTGGAATACGGTACAAAGCAAAACTAAAAAAATATAAAAATTAACTAAATGTAAACTCTTTCAAAATAAAAAGTAAATTAGTACAAAATACTGCGCTATAGAGGAAGTTGATAAATAAAAGAAAGATGTTTGCGCAGCGAGCGCAGAATAACTTTCTTCAGGCTTACATAGTTTGCCTTTTACCTTTGACTTCATGTTCATGTACAGAAAAAGTCGGAATTAAGTATAATGAAGATACAGTATGTGATTATTCACTTTCTAAAAACCTGTCGATGAAATGTCGATAGAGGGACTTCTGACGGCGAGAAGTTTCGTAATTTGTTAATAATTATCGTCACAGACATGTTGCTAGTTAACGCTTAATAAGTAACGCAGGGGCTAGCAGTAATCGAGATATCGAAAGCATTTTAAGAGTTGATTCTTATGATCTTGAAAAACATTAGGTATATGTATAGGTCGGTAGTTGGACGAATCTGAGCGGTTTTCTTATTTGGTATTGTACGCACGGCTGTCTTCCATACTTTTACCAAGACGCCAGAAATACTGTATATTTTATATTGATACTGACTAAGATATATAAGTGGCACAGATCAATGTACAGCCAGTACTATGGTAAATTTTTAATCTATACCATACCCGTAAGCAGTAATAAAGTAATTTTTATTGTGTATGTGCCTGGGCACACGGCGCGTTGCGACGTATTAATTAATTAATTAATTAATATTATATAATAATATAAATAATAAATAAATTAATTAACACACAAGTATTAATATTTGGTATAATATGTTTGATTAATATTGCACGAACCGAGAGTGGTAGACATTTTCTACACTGAATACCGTAATACAATAATTGTTTATTCCATGATGCCATAGCTATTAAATGAGCTGTAAGCTCAAATGTAAGATATGTAAACGTTATTTATATATTTCGCTAGCTTAGCTAATTGTTTTATTTGTTTTCTTCTTATTTAATTGTTTTCTTCTTATGAAGCATGCATGATCGAAGAGGAGTGCGCTGCCAGTAACAGATAGTTTATTGAACTGAGTCTCCTTTGGACAAATTGGCTTTGATAGCACAATGAAAGAAGTCCGCCGGCCTGTGACGGCCTGGCTGGGGTCCAATATGGCGCGGGACAAAGGATTTAATTTCAGCTCCGCGCTGCAGATTATACCTGTCCACTGAACGAAATATTTTTATTTTACTTCTAGTTTGATACTAATTATGCTGATGTGCTGCGAACTTTTGCGCCGCGAATGCAATAAGTTAGAATTATTTAAAAGTAAGCATATATAATAATATAATCTATGGATATATCGCACTATATTAGTCTAGTCCCGTGCAAAGTACTGTAAGGACTTGTTTTAAGGGTACTAGATAACGATAATATATAATATCAGTTTTATAAATATAAAAAAAATATTTGAGATTTTTATTATATAAATACATATAATACATAGATAAACATCCATGAGTCATGACCACGGCAGGATTCGAACCCGCGATCCCTGGTGCAACATGCTCCGCTTGTCCGAGCTCTGCACCAGCCTGGTCGTCAGTCATTTACACATACAGACATTTTTTGTTTACCTGGGAAAAGCAATGAGGCCCAATGGTGTGTAGGGTGCACACCAGCCAGCACGACGTTGTTGCAGATACTTTTAGTCTCAACAGTAGTAAAGCAAGCTATATCACATGAACGATATATCTAAAAATAAAAAAACAGCCTAATAATAATATACGATAATAATATAAAACATGACTAAGAAACTCAAACACTTGTTTATGTAAGTTAATAATGGCTATTCAATAAAATTAAATAAATAAATAATTTTGTTATTCGTTGCCAGTATCTGTCTTGCAGTTGATTGAAACGAATCTCGATTGGACGAAACGGTTTTGATCTCACAGTGAGAGCAGTCCGCTGGTCGGTGACGGCCCGGCTGGGGTCCAATATGGCTCGGGAGAAAGGATTTAATTTCAGCTCGGCGCTGCAGATTATACCTGGCCATAGAACGAGATATTTTCATTTTACCTCGAAGTCGATATTATCTCTGATCCGAAATGGTCTTGACAATCGTCTTATATAATCCAGGCACAATACTGAAGTCGCGAACTGATACGAGATTGTACTTGTAACGCATTCCCATTCTTATGTATACATAATATACTAGCAATTGTAGAATTAATTGTTTGTTTTTTACCCTGCATTAAGTAGCTTGACTGTCTCGGGGTCTCGTGGCAAGCGTGTTCATCCACAGACGTGAGGTCCTGGGTTCAATTCCCAGATCGGACCAAAAATTGTATTTTGGATTTTACAATTTCTATTAACAGTCCGAAGTCAGGAAATTGGCGGTGTTACACCCACGTGCCTCGAAGAGTACTTTAAACCGTTGGTCCTGCGCCTGATTGCTCACAGGTCGTGTCGGATTGCCGTCCCATCGGCTTATGAGAATAAGGGAATAGAGAGCGCTATAATATGTCCTGCGCAGATGGCTCATCTCTGTAGAGATGGCCACCGTAGCCGAAATCGACTTGGATTTATTTTAAATGCCGGACCCTCGCCCTCCAATAGCAAATCGTCTCCTCAATGATTTCAGGGAGTTTCCTGCTAACATAGAAATAATAATTCTATAATAATTTAGAGGTTATTACAGATGATGAATAGAATTAAAAAGAAAACACATGACCATGACACTGATATTCTTTGCCTATTTTGAGTATTTTTATAACTATCCTCTTCAACAAAGCTTTATAAGTAAGTAAGTAATTAATACGCATTAGACAATGTCTCCACAAGCCAATTTCATATTTATTCAGAGCTTACTAATGCAGTAGCTAGGTAGTATTAGCAAAGGCCGGCGGCGTTGTTCAGTTTGTGCCCGGGTTTAGTTTACACCCGGGAGTAGAGAGCACCCGGGTGTCGAACGCACGCATTCCCTGCGGGCGGCGACGGTCTAGAGTTCGTCTGACGCCGACAGCACATTTGCTGCCGTAATATGATCTCAAAACGTTTTGGAGCTGGAGCCTGAAC
The DNA here is from genome assembly GCA_001625245.1 of Calycopis cecrops. NCBI lineage: Eukaryota > Metazoa > Arthropoda > Insecta > Lepidoptera > Lycaenidae > Calycopis > Calycopis cecrops. Next base: position 43,133 of record LUGF01051872.1, on the reverse strand, counting down.
TATATTCTCCGAATAGGATATTCTCCTAATATGTGGTAATCCTAATGTTAGAGAACTTAAGATTATAAAGATGCTTGTCTCCCGGGGATTCACCCGTTTTCTTTTCGTCGTTTTTTGTAATGGCAAGATTTTGTACATTATTTCATATTGTATCATATATCTGAACTAAATTTCATCCAAATATGATATATATATAGCTTTTTGGTCTGTTGTATTGGTAATTATTTAAAAATCTTATGTCACGGCCACACTAATGAAAAGCATCGTTTCATTAACGCCAATGTTTAACGTCCAAAATGAACATTGTTACATCTCAACGCAACATTTTCACATCGACATTCACAACGCAGTAAACGTTTGGCGCTGGCGACAATTATCGCGCTGAAGTCAATTAAAGTTCCTCCTGACTGCAGACTTTTAATCGGCTGACAGTCTTGTCGACCAGCAATTATAGATTCAAATGTTGGATATGAATTAGAAGTACCTATATCTCGGGTTTTTCTTATATAAGTTATATTACAACTTGTTTATAACTATGAGCTATTATTTAATCTTGATAATATAAATCTGCCACCAGACACCTAACTATTAACACCAACTGTCTACACGATCACCGATGTCATCAGCTCGGACTTCGAGATCGCACTCCGTAATTTATTCCTGTAAACAATTGCGCCTCATTTGCAATTCCGATCTGATCCGGCGCAGCGCTGAGCCGCTGAGCCGTTGAGATACGAGTGCTGCAACATAAAGATACATTATTCCTGATGTAAATGACATAAAAATAACCCGAAGTTCATCCTGTCCAGAGACAGTAATAACGGAAATAATTATCTCAGGTGCCAATATTTATCCAGGCTAATCTAAGAAACTGTTGGTCTGTTTTTAATGGAATTTGCACTGTATTGAAGTTGGCGTATTTAAACTATTGTTTAAGTTTACCGTGGAGGTGGCATAGGAGATTTGGGATACTGACAGGCTATCAAATTTCCAGGGCATCTCAACATAGGCGCAGTGATGGCAGTCGCAGTGGTTTTAGTGGGCTTTCGGCCAAGGCTTTTTATCAAGTCGCAAGTCCTGCACACCACCGGCCTAAAATTAGGGCTGTTGACAGTGTGTAAAATTCGTCTCCGCGTTACCATAAATATAATCTATAAGGTAAAGGAGTAGTTCCTTATGTTAGTTCCTCGATGTTATTTATTACAAAATATAACATTTATGACCATTCATTCTATCAGTGAAGAATTGCGATAATATTGTTCCAAGCCGTTTGCTGCCGATATTTACTGAAGCCGAGCGCGAGTGCAGAACAAACTGCGTCTGAATCTAATCCCTCACTCCTGATCCCAGCCAACGGTCTCCATTATCAATACGTATAAAGCCACCAAAAGCGTACCTTCATTTCATCATAATATATATATTCTTCGTATTTAGAGTTATTTAAATTGTAAATTACTATCAAAAGGAATCAATCTGGAATAATCTGGATTATTCAAAATAAAAAAAAAAGTTATATTTCTAGTTTCTTTGCATCTGAAAAAGCTTCTGAGTTTGTGATGAATTTGAATATTTTACTTCACAAGTACCTATGTTGTAAATATGAATTGCTAGCTATGCTCCGCGGTTTTACCCGCATAAATTGAAAAGAAAATCATCCCATGGCATCCCATAGGAACACTTTTTCGGGATAAAAACTGTCCTATGTGTTAATTCAAGTTACGCTATGTGTGTGTCAAATTTTATGAAAATCGGTTCAGCAGTTTTTGCGTGAAGGAGTAACAAACAAACAAACAAACATACAAACTTTCGTATTTATAATATTAATGGAATTGTTGTTATTTAAACATACAGCACAAGCTGAATTAGCAAAATAAACTCGATGCGGGTGCAGTTTATCAGCGTGGTATTTTATTTGGTTCGTTATAAATAGAAAAAAAAATGCAGCCGGCGCTCAGGGCTATACCTTTGTGTCAAACGAAACTAGCACAATTTATTACAAAATAATTGTATATGACGGTTTGTTTTTCATTTACAATATAGCTAAAATCTATTTGTATATGCGTTGGTGCGTGCGTGCGTGTGTTAACAGTACACCGTTAGTTGTGAGTGTCGGGAAATACTTACACTAGTAAAGATCTATTATCGATATCGAAGCCTAATATAGTTTTTAGAATTTTTATCTGTTTATCTGTATGTATGTCCGAGCTAAACTCAAAAAATACTACGTGCATTTACTTCGAATTTCGCATGAATATTGTTATTTCGTCGGATCAACATATAGGCTAGATATTATCACACTTTCACCGACGGAGGAGGAGCTGTAATTTTTTTTTCGGAAGAATTCTTCCGAAAAAAAAATTGAGAACCTTCATTTTTGAAGTCCGAAATCCATGCAGGCGAAGGTACGGGCGGAAGCTAGTGTAGATATAGGTAAATACGTTAATAGTTTTTTCATAAACGTATCATACAGTTAAAATGTTATAAAGGAATCGTATAATTAAAATTCCGCGTGAATTTAATTAAATAGCACAGGAGCCAAGATTAAATTTCAAACAAAATTGGAACCGAAAATACTTGGTGCTACTGCTGTCCTATTTTTTATAGCGCAAGCGTATAAGGCTGGTATCGTGGGAGGTATTTACCCGATCGTGACGGCCCAATTCAGCTAAAACTGCAGAGTGGCACTTCCTTTTACTAAATGTTAACGTTTATATAAATGTTGACATGGTGGGCAGCTTAGCATAAAGTCTGCTGTTGATCAGCACACATCTTTTCTGTTCACATATTTCAGTCAACTTTTTAATAACAGATTATTGAATTACCTAAATATAGACGTAGAAGTAGATATTTTTGTAACACTTTGGAAATGGCACGAAAATATTACAATATAATATTATACATATGAAATAATTTAAAGGTCACCTTATTCTTTACATATTTAAAGGAACTCGAGTTTCTAAGACGTTGATCAGGCTTAAATTTAGCTGGTGGCGGCATGCTAGCGCCACTTGGGACTAAACTATATATTTGACAAGGTAGTGGAGATTGAAAATTCTAATGTCAAGGCAAGACTAAATTTAGAAAAAAAATAGACCCGGTGGTGGGCACTGCTGTCTTGCTGTTCTAATGTTAGGCTGCTCTTCCGGACACGCTATTACTCAGTTATATTTTATTTTGCTTTTCAGTTACATTTTTATTTATAAATAAAAATATACCTAAATAAAGAATTAGGTGTAGATATCTAAGTAATAAGGTTTGGTATGGTACAAAACGTAACACGTTATCCATACGAAATAAGGCGTTTAAAGACATCATGTCACCTTAAAGTCTATTTAAAGAAATTCGAACCTACGAGACGATGCTGGCGGTGACATGTTCAATTGATATACTTTGTTATCGTGTAGAGAAGATTGAGTGTGTAACACAATATTGTGAATATACTGACATTAACGAATTATTTAAGCCGCCTCACCTAGTAATGTATGCTTTATATTTATTACTTAATATAATAAATATTCTGCACCGAATCATTAACCGTAATAATTATGTGTGTATAATTTCAGGTTTATGTGATCCTTAGTGGTTAGAATAAGCTACTGCTATGTTATTATTTATAAATTGGTTATTAAAGGTATGTTACTGAAAAAAAGACCAGGGAACTTATATATTTTATAGCTCGTTAAAATAAGTGTACCTACCTGTATCAAAGTACAGTCAACTCGCTGGAGGGGTAGAGGAAGTATGACAATGAGTTCCCGTTGCCCTACTCTAAGAGCGCCTTCACACTAGCGTCTGTTCAGCGTAGGCGCTCGATGAATGTATGCGCAGCGCAGACGTGTGTGACGTTGCAACGACGCGTCGCGTTGTCGCAACTTTTCTTCTACAGTTAATTGTACGCTGCGTTAGCGCGGCGCAGACGTCGACACAATTAAAACAAAAATAAAAAAAACACGCGACAACGCGACGCACGTGCGGCGTTGTCGCAGCGTCTGCGCTGCGCGTACGTTCATCGAACGCCTACGCCGAACAGACGCTAGTGTGAAGGCGCTCTAAAGGAAATTAGAACGAACGCCGCTGGAGTTGTGTATTGGGTCGCTTCTTGGCTACCGAGTCCCACAAACCCCTCAATAATTTCCCGACCTGAGGGTATGAATAAACGCATTTTCCATCTCAAAAAAAATATGTACAAAAGGCAAAAGGTAGGTACATAAGCCCGTTAATACAACTTTGCCAACTATATTGTTTCATGTATTGTTTTAGGTACGTGTATAGTCATGCTTGTACTGTCGTTGGTCCGACGTGGTTTTTGGAAGTAAGAACATAATTTTAATGATATATAATATACCTACCTACCTAATATTTGAGATTAGATTAAAATATTTTAGATTAGGCGGGTAGATATTATCTGTGACGCCACATAATGTTTTATCGCAAATCATTTTCAATATCACCTGCCGATGACATACAGGTATCGATTTTAATGTTCATTTAATTGGCAGTTTCAGTGTGCACATGCATCGGTTAACCTCGGTAATTAGCGCAGGATGTTAACAAATATACCTCATTAATTATAGGCTCACTATTTATTATTTAAATAGTCGTGTAATATAGTAAAATCGGCATAACTTGAGAAGTATATTGTGTCAGTCACACCTGCTTGAACGCATTACGAATTCAAGACTTTTTTTTGTAATGGTATAGGAGGGCAAACGAGCAGCCGGAGCCATTTTCACGACTACCGACGCCCACAAACATCCGTATAGAGGCTATACAGATGCGCTGCCCTCCTTTCTCCTCCCACCTCCATGAGCCACACACTTTACGCGGGTCTCGTGTAAGCGAGATGTACCTCTCCAGTCGTGCCGGCCCAATTCGACTGCATGCAGTGTGGTACTACTTCTTACAAAACACTTTTACTAGCACAAAAAGCATAACCATTCCTTTATGCTGGTACCACCTAGCCGTGCTGTGCCAGCCTGAATGAAATATCTTTTACACAAATTCGTATCCGTTGGCAGTGATCACGTAGATGTATTTTGCTATCGAATTAAGGCCGTAGCCATTTTTAGATACAATCCATCTTAACGTCGAGCTCCCCCTGAACACGTATCACCTGGCCGCGTCGTCTCCGGTCACGAATGCGGATGCTCAAACGAAAAGTATCTTGTACAGTAAGTACGGATGTTCTAGCAAAACGGGAAGTGCGTCATCACATTTATCAAAGTTATTTAAGTATGGCGGGTTACGAAAATGTTACCCGGAGATGTACGAGAAAGTTTCGGTTATGTCCCGTCGGTTACGAAATACTGAAATTAAATTAAAGATTAAAGTTAATTTAACCATATTATATTTTTACCACGGAAAAAAAGTGACACACATTGTGAAAAAGTAGTCATTTTGGTAAAGTGGTCGTCGGGAAAAATATTATAGTCATTTTCATAAAGTTGTCATTACATAAAGTAGTTATTTTGGTAAAGCAGACATTATGTGCCTAAACGGTCCTAAATGTACAGCATGAGTTTTCAAAAGTAGGTACTACACGGACGCGGTAAGTTCTCTCTATACTGTATGTAATATATATACTGTATGTACCTATGTAAGTTATATCTCTACTCTCTACCCCCGCACCATCCGGTGCGGCGGTGGAGAGCATTCTTCGCATTCTTGCCAGGTCCCAACTTACCGTGTTCGTGTAGTACTTTTGCAAAACTCATGCTGTACGTTTTGGGCGTGCCACTTTTATGCCGGCCCTGAAAGAAAACATAACGTAACTTAACTTAAACGTAACTTCGGGGCTAATGTTTTAAACATTTACACGAGTTATACCTACTATGTTTATATATTATGTTGCGTGTAAAATATTATTATCTGTCGACATGTATTACCTACCATTGTATTACATAGGTATTCCTTTGGTTGTGTCATGTGTGGCTTATATACGTAAGTAGGTACCGAGTTGTTGTTACTCAGTAAATACTATACGCCCAAATAAGTATTAATACTACTTTTTATGCATGTTCCATTCATATTTCGACTATAGATGAAAATTGGCTAGTGACGGAGTAAGTTAACGTAGATTGATGTTGTTACGAATAAAATAACATTTTAATAAAACAGTGCAGGTATATCTTATTTTGACATTGATTGAAACAAATTGATAATTCATTAATAATAATTAAACCAATGTACTCGTACAATGAGCACCATCCAGGATCACGTATTCATACGAATTGAAAATAAAAACTAAGTTTAAACATATTCGATTATACACTCAAAAATTATAATTCGATTTATAAAATGATTATGCATCAATGTGCTTTGAAAATTCGATTTTAGTTTCAACAACAGACAGGTTGTGTGCGACCGCGACCGTGACACATGTTAGTGCACGCGACCGCGGCAGTTGCGGTTCACTCTAACGTTCACAAACGAATTCATTAAAATACAACACGTTCAATTCGTTACTAATCGAAATCACAGCCAAAATCTGCATTAGCCATCGCAAAGCTGTGCCACATTATACCGTTTGTTTATATGAGGGAGTTTTCTGTTTTAATGATTGCATGACATTATCGTTCGATGGGAAACTTCATATCTTATAACCTGTAGACCGACCGCTATTGAACAAACGGGTCTTCGAATGATTATTATGTAATTTTTAATTTCGCCTTTATTCCTCAGATCAGATGGCAGAGAAAGTGTTGATCTAGTACTGGTTGCAAGACCAAATACAATCTTCTACAGCCAGGCCAGATATGAACGTAGCTGATCTTTATCATTCTAGGGCGCAATAAAAAGGTAATCTTTCATACTCAGTATTCATTATTCTATATCGATAGATAAATAATAACGATAAAGATTACTAATCTTGAACAACAAAAATAAAATTATTGTACGTCAGCATTACCTGTTGTTTGGCTCCCCATTATCATGATAAGCGCAAAGTGTGATTATTAAATTAACTTACAACGCACAGG
>LUGF01051872.1:14324-26007 GCA_001625245.1 Calycopis cecrops | reverse complement strand
TTTATAATACCAGTTTTAAAAACACATTAATTGCAAAAAAATTACTCTTGATAATATTTTTCATAGGTGCATAAAGGAAGGAGTAAAACATACATAAGAGCATATAAGCATGTTCCTCAGCTTTGCTGTTTGCACTCGCAATAGCAATCCACTCTCGTTTCATCCACGAGTCACAAAGAGTCAAATGAACGACTTGAAACTTTGAACACCGGTGAGCGTTTACGACGTAAAACGTTGACGACTCTACTAGTGAAGAGCTAACGGGTTACTAGGGACTACTTTAAGTACTTGTTTATGTACCGTACGCGCTAGAAAAACAGTAGGTAAAATTTTGTCTTATTTGTAAAATTTACTGTTTTTCTATATCCTAATTATAATATCCAGTTACGCACATTGAGTTATTATTACTACGTAGTACATATAACTCAATGGTTACGCATTATTTTTATTAATTTTCCAGTGATTTGTATATTATATTTTTCACTTTTTATTATTATTTTCTTACTCTGCTCCAAATCATCAACGGTATCTAGAGCATAGTCTATAATCCCGCGGACATAATCAAAGCCTTCGGAAGGCAATCGACGCGACGCTCAGAAACATCCATTCAGGTAATAATAGTAATTATAATAATAAATAAAATAACGTAACAGACAAAATACGTACATGGCCCAAAAAGCAGGTAGGTATTTTAAATACCTGTCAGATTGTGAAAAAAATCGTGCAGATATATGATAATGAAGCAGACTAAATATCAACACCCACATTAATAAGTAGGTATGTAATAAACGAAAATAATAGTAATAAAATGGTCCGTAAATGCATAAAGTAACCAGCATTATGCTAAGCAAGGCAAATATAGGTAATAACAATATATTTTTTTTTATTTCAACTTAAACATAATATCCTTACAAATGTGCTCTGACTCCTGGACTAGGATTCTCCTGTATTCCCGGGGGCAGTGCCTTCCCTGATATGATAACATCTGTGGACTTATGACACTACGTTAGGGTGCTCTCGTGCTTAGTACCGTGGGGACTTGTGTTACGGATATACAACGAATACAAAAATAGTATTCTTTTCTAATGTTTTTGGACTTTTGCATTGTTGTTGGGTTATAAAAAAACTCTCTCAAAGGCATGAGAATGCCTACTCTTAACCAATACATAGACACAACATAGATACAAGCTTGTAAAGTATATTTCAGTTTGTTATTTTTATAGTTTTTGGAAATGAAACCTACGCGAGGCGCACCTAATGATGATACAATATTATGGAGAACATTGATCTTGAGAGTTTCCAATTCATCTGCAGTCTCGTCCGTCTCGATACAAGTCCCGCCATTGTCCCGCCGTGATTTATGTCCCGCGGGCACGTCCCGGGCCCAGCGCGTGACGTGAATGTCCCGAGCAGCCGCGTCGCTGGCTTCTCCCGACCATTTATAAAGCGATGGCAGGTGAAGTAATTCTCCATTGTATCTGTATACCCTTTCAGACGCCAAGTCTCGTGTCTTGCATATAAAGCATCCGATCTTCTTTTTCATACCATGCATGTGTTACCCACGTGGGATAATATTATTTTTACCCCACTGTTTCAGAAGAATTAATTATAATGTTTTTATTTCTTTTAATTAATTATATTTAAATTATAATACCACCTCCATTGGCCACCGGCTACTTACACACCGCACGAAACGAGACAGCACAGTTATCACTTTACTCAGGTGTCTTGCAAGCGAGAGGTACCTTCCCGGCATCATGCATCCATACATCATGGTACTACACTACTACTAAATGTACTAAAACTCTCTTACTAAATGTTATTTTATTTATTTATTCTTTATGTACATTAAATTTATTACATACGACTTAATCTAATATAGGAGAAGTACACCGGTGAGCTTATCTCTATAAGAGATCTCTGCCAGCCAACCGACACAATTTATGCAGAGAATTAAATGCGGTTGTACTAGGTACACAATAGACACAAAAAATATGAAAGAACAATCATATAAATACTAAGTGCTTGTAATAATTATAAATTAACACAAAATATAAACAATATACATATGCATACAATATGTATGTAATATAAATGTTAAAGGTGTTATTAGTTTCGCCCTGTTAATGCTTGTGATATCGGGTACATTCAAATATATTTGAAATAGACAATTAGTCATTACTACTACTACCTACGTAATCATGTTGTATTAGTCCAAATAAAGAGAAGGCATTCTAGTTATTAGATAATTAAATAATTAATAAAACTATGTTGAATAATAAGGATATATTTTTCTAACATACTATGTTTGTGGTTGCGTTATTGTAGCAATATCTGTAAAAGTGTGTTTAATAAACAAAATTGGCAATAAACGGGATTGTTATGGGAGCGAGCGCCATGTTGCGAGCGATTCATACGCAGCGGCCCGGCAACAATGAATAGAAATAACATTGTGAATTTAGTCTTGTGTAGTACGCGTACGATGTACTATTAAGTAACGTTACTCGGCAGTGTACTATAGTACACATCACCCAATGCCAACTCTTAATCGGACAGTCGGACTATTCGGACATCGATCTAATATTACCTCTAGTGCTATAGGACAAAGTGTACGAGAGTAAAAAAGCGCGGTGTACTGATTAATTGTACTAGGACAACGCAAGTGTAAGAGAGACACATAGCCATTTGCCGTGTCTCGCTTACATGCATTCGGATTTAGTCAATTGCAGCGTTAAAGTTTTTAAAGCATGATACGTTTAAACAATCATAATGTAAATAAGCGCTTACAGCGCATTAAAATGCTATTATTACCAGTGATTGATTTTAAGCTAATATTAGGCTGTAAAGTATTCGGTGTTTATCGATACAATATTTTATTAAGCACTTATATTGATGTTTTTTTAAGGAAATGTTAGAAATTTTAAATTTTATGATTCTCTATTTAACTGTTTTAGCGTTTCGTTGCGTATTTTTATAATTACTCTCGAGTAATATAATTTCATATTATTATATTTATGCGTTTTAGTACATACCTATAACTAAGTAAGTTTGTGCGCGTGAGAGTGTGTGGAGTAAATATCGTAGAACTAAAATATTTAATTATAAGTTTTTTAATAATCTTGAGGACTTTCGTTTATGGGACCATTTTGTGTTTAATAATAAACTTACGTTTTTTACGCTAATAGACGCTTAGTGTATGTGAATAAGACTAATCTGTTTTTTAATAATCTTGAGAACTTTAGTTTTATAAGGGACCATTTTGTGTTTAATAATAAATTATATTTTTTGCGCTAATAGACGCTTAGTGTGTGTGAATAAAACTGTAATCTGTTTTTAGTATTTTTTTATTGTGTTGTTCTTTTATTAGCGGTGATAGACGCTTTATTACTTTTATTGATTATTGTGCTACGATTAACAACAAGACCTGCGTATTCCTTTTTTGATAAAACGTTACGTTTGCGTTTACGTAAAATGCCACCAGTACGTGTAAAACGTAGTTTACTTTGGGGGCACTATAAGGACTAAGGAGGGCATCAACGAGGCAACCTGTAATTATTGCTCACTAAAACTGAGTACGAAAAGTGAATCTCTAGAGACATTGGAGAGACACCTTTTGACTAAGCATCCTACCGTTCAGCTCAATGTTGAGCGACAACCTAGTTCAGAAACGACGGAGCCACTTATTACAGCATTACTGCCGCAACCGCAACCATCTACGAGCACATTTGCTACAGGTATTCAGGTCATGCCGCCATCAAGTAATGTAATTACCAATTACATCAGGAAACCTCCTTCTACTCAAAAGGTCGAACAAATCGACAAACAAGTAGTTGCGATGGTAGCCAAGGGCCATCATTCATTCCGGATTGTCGATGAACCGGAATTTAAAAAATTAATCGACATGGTTTCATCTTGTCCGGGGTATAAACTTCCGACAAGGAAAACTTTATCGAACACACTGATACCTCGGTATTACACAGAAGTTTTAGAAAAATCTATTGTACAAATAAAAGAGGCATTTGCCGTATGTTTATGCACTGATGTATGGACATCTTCAGCGACGCAAAATTATATAGCAATTACAGCTCATTTTATTAATAAGAATACAGAGCTACAATCAATTTTGCTTGGTTGCATCAACTTTAATGATCGCCATACTAGCGAAAATCTGGTGGCCTTTTTGCGGCAAATAATGCAATATTGGCAGATTACTCATAAAGTAACTTGCGTTGTGAGTGATAATGCTGTCAATATCCAAGCAGCGATAAGATTGGGCGAATGGCGGCCGGTCAGTTGTTTCGCCCATACTTTAAATTTAGTTATACAAGGTTGCCTAAGATTAGAAAACATTTCTTCAGTAATAGCAAAATTCAAAGCGGTCGTGGAGCATGTTAAAAGAAACCACAAGGCTCAAACAAAATTAGAATCTACGTTAAAGCAAATGGGACTACCAACGTTAAAATTGAAACAAGAATGTTCGACGCGGTGGAATTCTTGTTTCGAGATGTTGGAGCGACTACTAAAAATCAAAGATGGCATAATAAGCACCTTAGCTTTAGTTAGAAATGATTTAAACCCCAGCACAACAGACTGGGAAATTGCGGAGAAGATATTACCAATACTGAAACCGTTTTACGAAATAACTGTAGAAATAAGCGCAGAGAAAAATGTAACTCTGTCAAAAGTATTAGTGTTCTCCCAAATTATGTTAAAACATGTTGCTAAACTTTTAGCGACACACATAGGAGACGAAAATATTATGAATTTATTAATTACTGTGCAAAATCAACTGCACGCTAGATTTAATAATTTAGAATCGAATCATTTATACGCGGACACCTGCTTATTGGATCCGCGATTTAAGAAAAAAGGATTCAGAACTCTTGAGGCCTTCGAAAAAAGCGTTGAAAACCTGCGTCGTAGATTGTCCAAAGAAAAGCTCCCACCTACTGTTGCTGCAGATAATGAATGTGAACCACAACAACCAGCTTTAGTAAGAACAGCAACAACGAGCTGCATCTGGGATGAGTTCGATGCCGAGATGGTCCTGAGTCGCCCTGTTAACCAGGTAGCTGCCGGAATTCGAGAGTTAGACAAATATCTAAATGAAGATTATTTGAATAGGAAAGAAGACCCATTGAAGTGGTGGCACAGTCGAAGAAATATATATCCACATATGTATCAATTGGTCTTAAAAAGACTGTGCATCCAAGCCACGTCAGTCTCCTGTGAAAGGGTATTTTCCGGAGCAGGCCTGGTGATTAATAACAGACGCAAATTATTAAAGCCTACAAAGGTGTCACAGATTTTATTTTTACATAGTAATATGTAAACTAAATGTAAATATTACAAGTTCTAAAAAAAATATTTAAAAAAGAAACAAAAAAAAATAAATAAAAAAAAATAACACAAAAACATAAAAAAAACTAAACAAATAAAAAATATATAATAATTGTATATACAAGTCATACAAGTTGATTTTTCAATACGCCATTTATTCTATATGATTTTCGAAATAAAATGACAGTCCTAAGCCTGTTTAAGTATGAAGGAAGATCAACTGTATATAACAATAAAATAGGTACCTATTTAAGTACTAATAAGGTGTGTAATAAGGTGTGCCGTTCAATCGTGCTGTGAATACGATGTTTGTCTATTTTCTAGTACAAGTGGGAGTAGCGGAAATGGTAGAGAATCAAACTGTAATAAATAAGAGGAAATAAATGTTAACTAAATGTAAATGTTAAATGTAAAAGGAAACTACAATTATCAACTTTTTATGCTATAAGTAACCGTTAAAAGATTATACTGATCCATGACCCCCCTCCCCCTAGTACATAAGCGAGAAGTGCCTCACCAAGGGTATTAATTGCCTACATTGCTTACACTTCAAGTTCAAAGTATAATGTAAAAAGTGTTTTATACGAGCCTGTGATCTGTACATTCGTCACATTAAAATGAAATTATCACAGTGATGTAAATGTTGTTAGGTTATAAATTGTGTCCTTTTGTGACACAGATTTCATTATACCCGCAGTCAGTGCACCCACGGGAGCGATGTGCGATGTAGGAGCACCATATGAAATAATGAATAAGTTATAGTAGGTACGTGCGACAGGCCCGCTTGGTTAAGAGTAAAATTATTTATGTGCTACGCCATCGCTACGGATTTACATTACGTTTACGAAGAGCTTCTTCACTTTCCCCCGAAAGTATAAAACTATTGGCGTTACATTGTTTTTACGTTTGTCTTAGTAATAATGAAAAATAATATTTATTATTTGTTATGCCATAGACAATTTGTTAGTGTCACAGGCTCGTATTCAATTACGCACATATAACATAACAAATTTATATATTGTGTATTGTGTAGCTCGTTACATACAAAATGAGTGCAAGCTCGAGCTAATTTAAATAGATCAAATTAAAAAAGACCCTGAGTCCGTATTTAACCAATTTTATGGAGTCATTTATCACATAATATGCATAATTATGTATAGTATATAATTATTTAATTTGCGAAATTCTTTAAAAAAATATGGAAGTTTTTGTGTCCTCACGTAATTAATATAAATAAAACTTATATATTTTAAATTATTAAGCACAAAATAATGGATGGAAACCTGTTGATAATGATGATTAAACATATTATTATTGTATTAGTGAGGTAAACATAGTAACAAGTGACGCGGTTGAACGCATCGCAGGAGCCGAGCGCATTCTCGTACCGAATTACAACATTGTGTCAGGAATTCTGAAATTTCACACTAGACTGCCGATGCTCCATATATTCCTCGTTATTCCTTGTCAATAATTAATAAGGTAATGATAATTTAGCAATCTGAATAATAGCAGATCCGAATGTACACAATTTGTATTCATTGCATAAGAATGACGTCACAAAATAGAAAATACAATTAAATATCATATAATATACATCTTTAGAATGGTACTCAAATACGTATGAAAATATTAAATTATCTTCTAGATGTCTATACTCTATAGGCATTGGTATTCATAAAAAGTTGCAACTGCTTGTTTATGTTAAGTTTCAGTGTTCACACATTTTTTTTTAATCTGAATCGCATTAGCTGCCAGTGACAGCTCTTTGATATTTTTCATTCAGTATATATAAGATTTCAATACGAGTCGCGCGTGACAGTATTTGATCTAAATAGGCATATAAATATTAATTGAAATTAAAGTAAAATATAAATAATGTTACCAGAAATATTTAATACTAAATAATGTGTATCCAAATCTATATTTGTGATGTTAACACTGAAAAATTAATGTAAAGAAAATGTGGGTATAAAAGAGGTAGCAATGCATTTCTCGGACCACTTTTCGGTGACCACGGGCGAAGTAACAATAAAAAGTTAAGTGACTCTTTGTTATGTACTTTAACTTACATTTTAGTGAATTTGTGTAAACTCTAAGGTAATAATATGTACTATTATAATTATAATAATATAGATATGTCTTATATATAACTTGTTAATATGGTTCTATTCTTTGTCTTTCATAAAAAGCCTAGTAAACCCTCGTTATGTTACTTTATTGCATTAAAAACTTTGTGCAAAAGTGAATTTAATCTATTTGATTTATGTACAACTGTAAGCTACCAGAATGTTGAGTTTTAATATAAATTGTATCCTTTAAAGTTGTATTTATTGGTTTCCTATTTCTTATTCTCATAATCATTACATATTTCGATATTTACAACGAGGGTGGGTCAATAAATTATTAACTATAATTTTGTTAAATTAGATTAGATTAGACTTATGATCAAATATTACTCTATACGTAGGTGTATATACTCAAATCTAACACGCGCAGATAATAAATTTTATTATTATATCATTGGCGCAGATGTGAATGTATCATCTCCATTATGACACGGCAAAAGACTCTAAAAGTTGAGTTAAATTTCATAATTCATAACACCCTTGATGAACCTATTAACATACGGACCGACACATGTACACATTAATTTCGTTTATTATCTTTTCATTTCCGCATCTGAATCAATATAACATCAAAGTAAACACAAACTACAAGCTGCTAATTAATGAATATTAAAAATATGAAAATTTACAAGTGTAATGTTTGGGCGGGCGAATCCTCCGAGTCAGTTGCTTAATGTAGACCGTTAACGACCGCGAGAACATTTTCAGTTGCGAGTTTCATTCGTTTTTAGAGGAAATAATATAGATATTATTCATTTTTATAGTCTTGGCTAAATCAGGTAAAACTACCCGATGAGGAGTAATCAATAACGGTCGTGTTTAATGTTTTTAATAAAAAAATAGAAATAAAGAAGTAGAAAATTATATCATTTAATATGAATTTCAGTGAAGAAGTTGAGAATTGACAACATAAATATTACGTCACCTATTATTCATTGTTTTTCATGCCATGATTGGCGATATCAAAATACGCTGTAATTAAATCGTCTGTATTATCGGCGCTTTGATTATTTTCAGTGTTGTGTGTGTGTGTTCAATTCAGTTCAGAAATCAGAAGGCACATTTTTAGTAAGGAGAGCCCTTTGTCAATGATGAGGCTAGCTATCACATGAAGTCGTAAAATAGATTATAATGAAAATTATAATTCAGTACTTTTAATTCACAGAAACTAGGATAGACATAAATTATAAATAAATAATAAAAAAATACTAAAACCTAAATACTCTTATATTATGTAATCAAATATGAGCTATTTACAACCAATGTTGCCATATAAAAGTAGGTATAGAAGTACAACTGCAAAAAATCTTACAGTGAGTTGTGACTTAAAACAATAAGCTGGAGTGGCTTAATATTGATTAATTATTTATTTAGGGATTAGCCTTCTCGCCTTTTCCCTACACAAATAATAATATAATAACAATCTGCTTATGTCTATTAATACACCTAATCCATCTTTCACATCACGTAGTCTGTTATACAAGATCTCACGATATAATGCGTGTGTTCATCATTAAGTCGGCACTAAATAATTTAATTAACGACAGATATCGTTCAATCATTTTCCTTCCGTGTTCCGACAACACACTTATGTACACAAGTGTGTCAACAACTAAATAGGAAGTGTGTAGGTACGTGTTTATAATACAAATATGATGTATGAAACATAATCTTAATCTCGGAACTGTGGAGTTTTTAAATGCAAACGTCGAGTTGGTTTTAATTAATGAATTTGCTTTTCAGTGTCGCTACGTACAGCGCAGAGATACGTCGGAATATAAAGAGCGGACTAATGGGCTCGTGCGCCGTGAATAATTCAGCAGTATTGAATTAAATCGCTGTTTTGATGTTTATGGTGCATATTTATACTGGATTAAGTGATATGAGGGTGATTGTAACGATAAAGACGTATTTCGAGGCAGCCACATGTGATATATGCATGATAAAATATTTAAGTAAATATTTTTTCCGGTTGTTTTTGTTGAATGCTCTATTTTATCGCATCTGTGCTTTAAATCTTCTGTTTTTTTATTTATTTTTTTTATAGGGAACAAACGAACAGTTGATTAGTGACTACTGCCGCCCATAGACTTCCTAACTAGGTATCTTACAGACACGTTGCCGGCCTTTAAGAAAAAGGAAAGCTCTTTTCTTGTAGATCCCTAAGTCGCATCGGATCGGAAATACAGAGGAAGGCAGCTGGTTCCATAGTACTGTTGTACGCGGTAAAAAATGGCGTTTATACCGCACAGTACTACATTTAGGAATATCGAGGTGGTAGGCATGGAACTTTGAGTTCTGACGCGATGTCCTATGATGGAACTCAGCTGCTGGTATTAAGCCGAACAATTCCTCGGAACACTCCCCATTGAAAATACGGTAAAAGATGCAGAGGGAACCGACATCCAAACGGGCCAAAGGATCGAGCTGCCCAGAAATAACTGGGTCATCAACGATTCGAGTCGCTCTACGTTGAATACGGTCAAATGGATCTAGCGGATATTTCGGGGCCCCTGCCCAAAGGTGGGAGCAGTACTCCATATGCGGGCGGATCTGCGCCTTGTAGAGTTGCAGTCGCTGGGCTGGTGTGAAGTACTGCGTAACCCTACTGAGTAGGTATACCTACTTTTGATTCCAAATGACCGCGGAACTGAACGTTGCTCGGTATGTTGACTACAAGTATTCCGATGCTAGCAGTGGCCTTCAGGGGAGTGTTTTCAAAGCGAGGAGATACTACAAAGGGTGACTTTTTTGCGGTAAACGCGCAAACTTGTGTCTTCTGGTGGTCAAAGCGGACTAAATTTAGTCGGCTCTATTCCGAGGCTTTGGACAATAAAGTTTCAACTTCGACAGAAGTTTGTTCCGATACTCGGTGACATATTCCCGGAAAATATTGGAGCGGCCAGTATATAAAACATCTCCGGTGCTGTCATCTGCATAACAATGAAGGCCGCTAGTTTGCAACATGTCATTTATATGCAGGAGAAACAGCGTAGGAGAGAAAATACAGCGTTGAGGAACACCAGCATTGACAGGTTTAGGATTGGAGCATGCACCGTCGCCAACAGAGTAGGTAAGAGTAACGGAAAAGACGCGTTAAGACCGCTGCCAACAGCGGGGCACTATCGGTACGATGCCATCGGACCCACTCGACTTGTGAACGTCCAGGGAAAGAAGTGCTTTAAGCACTGCGTTCTGTCGGAACTTAATATCCGACAACGAGTAACCACACTGTAAGATAGTAGGCGGTGTAGTTCCCTGGTCGTCCAGAAAGGAGTTGGACGCAAAAAGAGAGTCCAGGAGATCGGCTTTCTCCTTTGGTGTATGGGCCAGAGATTTATCGTTCCAATGCATGTTCAATGATAATATTTAACGTAACAACTAGAGGATAATATACACATGCATTACACGTTTCTCCTAAACCTCCTCTCCATAATTTTTGGAAACAAACTTTCGATTAATGTGGTTATAGTGAGCTGCTGCGGCTGCATTATACTAACGTGTTACCGCTGCGACCTGCTGATGTCATTGTTATCGAAAGTCCACACAATCAAGAAAATCAGATTCTTCTGTGCCATCGTAAATTGTTTTACAAATCCACCATGATCTACTAGAGTCATGGTCGATTTGAGATCTGTCTGTCTTTCGGTGAAACGTGAGATTCATGCGGGACGGAGATTAGTGTATTTCTCTTTGTCTGTGTTTGGGTTGGAAATACTCAAATGAGTTAACCTATTTCAATAATTAATTTATTATTTGTTAAAAAGACCGTATCCCAATAATAGTAAACAATATTCTACATCTGGGGCTAATATCGCAGTAAACGTTATAATTCACAAGTGCGATGTATCAGCGTGCGCAACGTCTTCTTATTATTTATTTCCAACATGCGGTTTTGATTTTTTTCTTTCCTGAAAACAATATGATACAAAAAAGGATTTAAGTCTTCTTAATATATTACTGGCCGGTCCTAAATGTGTCGTGATGCCAAAAATGTACATTCGAAATTCAAATTTTTGACTGATCTTATTTTAAAAAGAATACCAATTTTTTGTACAAATTCTGGCGGGAATCAACGAAAGTTGCTGTTGTCTTTGAATAAGTTTTAGGCTATTTTTATTGGTTTCGTTGAATTAGCTGCTTATAGAGACATTCAAAATTATTGTTTTTAATGCTTAGTGGTCTGGATGATGGCAGATAAAATTGTAAGAGCC
>LUGF01051872.1:0-12778 GCA_001625245.1 Calycopis cecrops | reverse complement strand
CTAGCAGTGGCCTTCAGGGGAGTGTTTTCAAAGCGAGGAGATACTACAAAGGGTGACTTTTTTGCGGTAAACGCGCAAACTTGTGTCTTCTGGTGGTCAAAGCGGACTAAATTTAGTTGGCTCTATTCCGAGGCTTTGGACAATAAAGTTTCAACTTCGACAGAAGTTTGTTCCGATACTCGGTGACATATTCCCGGAAAATATTGGAGCGGCCAGTATAAAACATCTCCGGTGCTGTCATCTGCATAACGATGAAGGCCGCTAGTTTGCAGCATGTCATTTATATGCAGGAGAAACAGCGTAGGAGAGAAAATACAGCTTTGAGGAACACCAGCATTGACAGGTTTAGGATTGGAGCATGCACCGTCGCCAACAGAGTAGGTAAGAGTAACGGAAAAGACGCGTTAAGACCGCTGCCAACTGCGGGGCGCTATGGGTACGATGCCATCGGACCCATTCGACTTGTGAACGTCCAGGGTAAGAAGTTCTTTAAGCACTACGTTCTGTCGGAACTTAATATCCGACAACGAGTAACCACACTGTAAGATAGAAGGCGGTGTAGTTCCCTGATCGTCCAGAAAGGAGTTGGAAGCAAAAAGAGAGTCCAGGAGATCGGCTTTCTCTTTTGGTGTATGGGCCAGAGATTTATCGTTCCAATGCATGTTCAATGATAATATTTAACTTAACAACTAGAGGATAATATACACATGCATTACACGTTTCTCCTAAACCTCCTCTCCATAATTTTTGGAAACAAACTTTCGATTAATGTGGTTATAGTGAGCTGCTGCGGCTGCATTATACTAACGTGTCACCGCTGCGACCTGCTGATGTCATTGTTATCGAAAGTCCACACAAACAAGAAAATCAGATTCTTCTGTGCCATCGTAAATTGTTTTACAAATCCACCATGATCTACTAGAGTCATGGTCGATTAGAGATCTGTCTGTCTTTCGGTGAAACGTGAGATTCATGCGGAACGGAGATTAGTGTATTTCTCTTTGTCTGTGTTTGGGGTGGAAATACTCAAATGAGTTAACCTATTTCAATGATTAATTTAGTATTATTTGTTAATAAGACCGTATCCCAATAATAGTAAACAATATTCCACATCTGGGGCTAATATCGCAGTAAACGTTATAATTCACAAGTGCGATGTATCAGCGTGCACAACGTCTTTTAATTATTTATTTCCAACATGCACACATTAACCTATGTACAATTATAATGTATCCTCTGTTGTTAGCTAAATCTCAGTAAATATCGCCGTTGTAGCATATCAGCCTGGTATATTATCAGTATTATTTTCTCTACTAAACAATTAATGAAACCCGCAAATAAAAATGTTACAACACTCGTTAACGATCTACATTTAGTAACTAACTCGGAGGCTACACCGGCCGAAATATTGCAGGGTAGATAACAAATTCTAAAATACTAAAACTCAATAACACTAAAATAAACTCAAAAAATAGCTTGTGTAAAGCCTCTTTTAGTTTGTACAGGAGGTTCTTATTCTCTTTAATTTCAATGCCGTAACTGGCCATGTCATACAAATACTTACATCACGTGAGCGCCTACACTTAGATCATTATACGCTTTAATTAAACCGGGTGCTCCTGAGGCCGCCTGGCGCGGCGCCAGGGCTGGCAGCGCCGACACCCGCTCTCACGACACTCGTGATATACGTCCCGACAGTTTTCATGAAACTCCAGCTGACTACACTTTTCACGTTTAAAAACTTTCTCCGTTTATTTCGTGTTCTGTTTGTTTAAATATTTATATGTATAATATTTTGTTTTAGGCTTTTTTCAGACAAAAATGTGCAATATAAAATGAAATGATTTTGTGACTATCCCCATGTCATGTCGCCTTAAAAGTGTGGCTAGAAAACGAGAGTCATTGTGACTATTTAAGAATACCTAGTTAGTAAACTTCTTAAAATTGTACCTACTTAATTAGTCATAGTAAGGACTAAGTGGAGTGCCATCAGATGTAGTACACAAGCAAAAATCCGACTCCACTCCAACTCAACTCGAAGTATGGCATTCAAATGTAAGATTTATGTTGCGTTATTTCAGAGTGAATTTATAAGTGGTTATTAGGTAGGCGACTAGTAGTCAACTCGTTGACAATGCGTTTGCCGCCCGTCGTACATTTTCAACTGATAGATTTTACAAATTCATTCTTAAAATTTAAATTAAATTAAAATTCAGTGTTAAAAAAATTTTAATAATAAGAAAAAAAGGAGAGCCTTTGTAACTAATGTATTAGTTACAAAGGCTCTCCTTTTTACACCTCTAAACATTTGCAGGATTTAAAATTAATCATTGAACCTCAGCTACCCCTGTTCACCTGCAATGCAGTTTAGTTGAAAAAGAAATACCAAAATGCTTATACATACATGTAGGTTTATAATAAAAGTATTATACTTAAGTAATATACTGATCCTGTCGGCGTTCTAAGTCCGCCAGAAATAAATATAAAAAATATTCTGAACTAAATCTGATACGAACGAACGTGAACACGTCCCACGATGGTGAAGTACGCTACCTCGTAAAATTCAACAAAAATCCCAGAAAGCGAAAAATAAAATAACAATGTTACAGAGCACATATAAAAATTCCGGTTTTTTTTTGTCAAACAAAAAACACATAAAGTGAATACGGAATGGCGAACAGTGAATAAATCTCAAGAACAGTTGGTGGGAGAAATAAAAAAAGAGGAGGTATATGCGCCGGGCGCGCTCGGACGTGATACGTGATGCCGCACGTCGCTCGTCTCAAACCACACCTACTCTGGAGAATGCGATATAACATAATGAGGGGCACGTAAATTTCGCAAATAAAAAATCGTGATTTCGCATTAAAAAAAACTCAAAATAGAAAATTTCGCATTTATTTCGCAAAAAAAATACAGTGTTAAAAATTCAATTAAAGGCTAGCATTGTTGTAATTTCTACATTTTCATCTTTCATTGTTTGCCTGCGATCAGTTACGACAATGTTGTAGATACTAAAGTACCTCTCGGCATCAACACTATTGACAGGGCAATTGAGACATTGAACAGCTGCTTTTGCAAATCCAGGGTAGCAAGATTTTGATGCAGCTAAAACTCGCATTACATCCACAGGAGTGTCTTGACCGACCAATATACGTAATAATTGTTAGCGCGTCTGATCAGCATTTGAAAGCACGTAACGTAAAAAGGTGCGAAAGTATTTAATTTTCAAATTTCGCTCTTATCGCAAATAAAATGCAGATTTAGCTTTTATCGCATCTATTTCATAAAAACGAAATTTACGTACCCCTAAACATAATGAATTAAGTTGTAGCTACTACTAGTGCAATTTTATACATAAATACAACCTGTTAAGTTCAAGACGGACTCTCACATTGAGAGTTCGAACAATATAAGTTGACAAATTTAAATTTGCTGGTACTGTATTCACACTCTGTATAAGTTTTTAATGTTCTTTTTAATATTGATCGCGAACCCATTATACTGACAAATTCTGAATTGATAAATGTTATTTTTCATTATCACTAAGATAAATGTAACAACAATCTAAAGCCAATAAACCTGAAGCTTTTTTTCTTTTTGGACAAATTGAACTAGCTTCAAGTAAATGTAATGTGAATCTGTAGCATCATATACGAAGCGTCGCGTTGCGACGAAATGTATAGCGCGTGTGAAAACTGAAGGGTTGTGCGCGTTGGTTGGGAGCGTGTGAAAACTGAAGTCGTTGCTTTAGGATTAGTTTCAGTAGTTGCCTTTAAACTTTACTTATCAAAGAACTAGACATTTTCGGTTTTATTATTTGGATCTCCGATATAGGTAGGTAACCGTCAAATAAAAAAAAATGCGACATATTCGTTTCGTCGGCAGATAAGTGCATCATATTAATTCTAAAATGAATTTAAAACACTACACTTCCACCATAATTATCATCGCGGCTGTAATAAGCACGTTCTTCGCACTCACTTGATATTGATCTGGCTTTATTCACAAATCACAAAGATTTAAATGAGCGACTTGAAAGTTGAACCACAGGTGAGCATTTACTACGTTCATCCGTCTAGGCCGTTCGATTCAACTGCATAGCACTGGCTCTTACCAAAATCAACGTCTCAGTATGTCCAATTTCTAATGTGTATGTGTATATGTAATATCCTAATGCATTCTTTGTGTGGCATAGTAGTGTATTGTATGTATATATGTAGCTTATACACATACTACTAAATAGATAAATACTTAATCATCGCAATAATTGTTTGTAATGTAACCAAAAAAATATTTACTAGTAAAAGTATCTTCATCAACATAATTTTCAAGTATATTTTATATGGTATTAAATAGGAATAAATATATGTCTTCCTGTTTTACTATTTCCTTTCATACACAGATTTATCTACAAACAAAGAGAAAGAGAAAATAAAATATAGTTTAAAAAAGTATTAAGGTTCAAAAAAAACCAGGCCAAGTGCGAGTGGGACTCGCACACCGAGGGTTCCTTAGGAACGGGAGGTATGAGCAAAAGTAATAGACGTTGAGAAAATTACACTTTCCTGCGACGAGTTGACAAACTTATATATGCGGGTGCTTGCATACATTTAATATGAAACGAACCACATGCATAAGTTGGTAATGATTTTTCCAGTGATATAAATTTTATTTACCAATTTTTAGATTTATTCCTATATGTATAGTGTTAGGTCTTACTTCTTGCTAAATTTCAGAATTCTAGCTCAATGAGAAGTACCCTATAGGTTTTCGAAAAAGTGCGTTTTCATACAAAATTTGTGCATAAATGGCTATAACTTTTTATTGCGTTAACTCAGAAGTGTGTTTTTTCAAGGCACCAAGACATAACTGACCTCCGTATTTGACAAAATTCAGCTGAATCCCATCACGTGTTTTAGAGAAAAAGGTCTTGACAGACGCACAGACAGACGGACAAAAAAGCGATCCTATAAGGGTTCCGTTTTTTCTTTCTCTTTGAGATACGGAACCCTAAAAATACTAAAATTTAATAACTGTGTATTCCAGTTGGATGTATACAATTTTTTCTGTGATACATTAGGAGGACCTTAAATACATTTGCGGGTATTCTTTAGTCAAGAGGATATTGAAACTTTGCCACGAGAACATTAAGTTCTTCGGTTTTCTTAAACAATTTCATTAGCTTTATGTAATCCACATCAAATATTTTAATGATTAAACAACAAAGAAAATTCCAAAACAAACTTTTAACGAATTGATTACGTGAAACACGAAGAGGGGGCAATAACATTATATACTGCAAATTTAATAGATGCGATACAAAGGCGTTTGAGATTATACTACAAGTAACATTAATAAGGCAATCAATCAGTGCCACAGCCGCACAATTGCTTTAAATCGAAGTTTCTGTATCAACGGAAATAGTTTTTATCTAAATTGGATTAGCTGCCAGTAACAAACAACACTCTTTGTTACTTTATTATTGAGCTGTCAATTGTTTTCGATTGGCGATCTTTTCTTCAATATTGTCGCCAGCCAGTTTACTTACTCATTATCAAACCTCTGATAACGTTGTTATATTAATATTATCTCATAGAACTTTTCATATCAGTGTTGCTGATAAACACAGATATATGCAAAGGGTTACTAAATAAAAACACTATCGCGAAATAAATTCCATTTTCAAACTTATTTTTCACTTCTAATAAATTTCAATATGTACACAATTCATTAATTGATGAGAAATATTTTTTTTTCCTATTGTATTTGAAACCTAACCACTAACTGACCACTACTCACTGCAGTCTTTTTTTTTTAAAGAGACTAAGAGAAGACTAATTTTATTTATGGTTCAGCTCTCCTAGTTGTGCATAAAATGATAATATTGTTAGGATAGGTAGGTAAAAAATGCCTAATTACCTACTTTACGTTTATTAGTATGAATTAACAAAACGTCTACAAAATCAATCTATACCAAGCAGAATATCGTTTGTGTATCGAGTATTGCTCATATCTTTGGAATGGCGCGGCCAAATACTAACAAGTAGGTTTGGATTCAAATGAAAAAAGCGCATTTACACTTCATTTTTCTTCTTCATTCATCGCACTACTCTTCCTTTAAGGATACCACGGCAAAACTACTAAAAGGCAAGAGGAAAAGGGGGCAACAAGTCTGCAATTACACGTTTGTATATGGATGACGGAAGATATCAAATATAGCTGCTAAATTGCCTGCTTATACTGTAAGATAAAATACATCAGGGAGGGAACACGCGATCGTTCCGATAATGGCGGACAATATTAAACATCTGGGCATGATTCCGCAGTAAACATTAATATTACCAACGTCAAGTTATGACAAGCTGAATATGAGCCATTAACGAGTGAGATAACATTTTTAGTAAATATTTTCGTTGGTTTGATTCTAAACGTTCGCTGTTAACACTTTTTATAAGCCAATTAAAGTTCATTATCATTATAGAATCTGGACTACCGGTTCTTAGTATACCTATATCTATGCTGAAAGGTCTATAAAGAAGCTACGTAAGTGGCTTTGCAGTCAAACTAGGCTTAAACAACCGGATGCCACTCTCTAACATACGGTAATTTTTTAACGGATTAATGTGATATCTGTCTTTTTTCTTGTGCTTTACGAGTGTCCAATATATAGCACGCTCGAATTAAGAATATAAAGAAGAATATATCTATAAGCGATGCTCATAGACATTAACAGGATGTAATATGTGGTTTTGGGAAAGAAATTCATATCTTAAAAAAAAATATTCGAGGAATGCGATGTCGACGTCATTCGCGGCGATGACTGGTGTAGAATGAATGCACTGACGCAGCGTCTACGCCGTCTTACCTCTATACTTGAATGGTAATTAATACAATTTTACAGAACATTGCAATTTATTGCAACGCATATATTGCAATATAACACTGCAATTTATTGCAATGTTCTGTAAAATTGTATATTAATATACCTTTTACGCGAGCGATATTCGATTCATTCTTCAAGACGACAACTGTAAAGTATGGAACACGACTAGCGGTGCCGAACTACAGATAATTCCTTTATCGATAGTTAACCTCTAAAATCAGTTGGGATATCCATAGGACTATCGACAGTTTTGATATTTTGATACTGTCTATACTATCGATAGCATAAAATATGGCAATGACCGATATCGAGATTATTAAAATAGTAGTCGTAATAACTTTGATGGTCGCTGTGCTTGGCTGTGCTATCGATAGTATCTATACTCTATAGAATCGATAACTGTTGATCGTCCCAAACTATCGATACTATCGATAGTCCTATTGATATTCTCATTATTGCCACATTAACGATAGACTAACGATATAAGCCTATCGAGCGACTTCACTAAACACGACAGAGTCTAATGCTGTTTGTAGCTATGGGGATTAGGTGGAATACGCAAATGATCACAAAAATATCTAGTTGTTTCATAAAAACTCCCTTTGCTCGTTTGATCTCCAATGCAACAAAACAGAGTATAAAAATATAAACCGAAAATAATAAGGAAAATGATCAACTTATATTTTGTCAGGAAGCATATTTGATAAGCGACCTTCCTTCTTTGAGTAAGTCTTTATCGTTACAATCACCCTCATATCACATAATCCAGTATAAATATGCACATAAACATCAAAATAGCGATTTAATTCAATACTGCTGAATTATTCACGGCACACGAGCCCATTAGTCCGCTCTTTATATTCCGACGTATCTCCGCGCCGTACGTACCAACACTGAAAAGCAAATTCATTAATTAAAACCAACTCGACGTTTGCATTTAAAAAGTCCACAGTTCCGAGATTAAGATTATGTTTCATACATCATATTGTGTTATACACACGTAGGTATACACTTCATATCAAGTTGTTGACACACTTGTGTGCGTTAGTGCGCTGTCGGAACACGGAAGGAAAATGGTGGAACATCATCTGTCTTTAATTAAATTACTGTTAATGCCAACTTAAGATAATCGAATATCAGTTTTACTAGTTTACGTCAAATCATAATTTTCACTTTTTTATTTGATCCATCCACGCAACTCGTTGGAAGCTAAAAGAAAAAAACAAAAATCTCTAATTGGCACATGCCTTCTCTCGCTCATTCACTGTCATTGAAAACACTCGACGCGTCCACCATTCAGAGTTCATGAAACGATATTCCCAAAAACAGTCAATAAATTGGCCAATACCTCACCATTTATTGTGTTTTATTTGTAGCCTCATTAAAAACCGATTGTGTTGATAAAAATACATTCCCCATTCAATCTCGCAAGAGTCGCATTCGACGGTATTTCCGCACCTTGAGTTTCATTTGTTTTCAATCAATACTGCTTTCATAATTTTTGTATTGAATTGAAACGGACCATATTTTATGTTTTAATTCAATATAATATATATACATATATCGCTACTATAGGTACACGCTTTTTGAATAAAATCGCAAATATGTAAATAACTGCACTTTGGAATAGAGTATAAAATCTGATTTCGGTGTTTTAGGGTAAGCGTATCTATCATCTATCATATGTTTTCCTTGTCAAGAGTTAGGAAAGAAGACAGTAAAGAATATCGGTGACGATATATTAAAATAAAGTAAGTCTAATGCTGGCTAGTACGATATCGGCATCGATTCTGTTCCGCATTAGTGTCATCAGCTCAGACTCTGAGATTGCACTCCGTAATTTATTCCTATAAACAAAATTAATGTGCTTCATTTGCAATTCCCATCTGATCCGGAGCAGCGCTGAGCCGTTGAGCTGTGATTTTTAAAGATACGAGTGCTGCACCATAAATTTACACCATTCCAGTTCGAAATAAGGCACATAGTTGCTGAAATTGGTGGGTGAAATGAGTAACCCTTTATTTAGTATTGCTATAATAATGTATTCGATCATGAATGCCGATGCTCAAAAATATCGCTGTCGCTCAAAAGCACGGATGTTAAAGTGAACCCAAACGGGTGCCATTGCGTATTTAAATGTTTGAAGTATAGGCTGTAAAACGAACGTTTTGGTTGTATTTTTGGCAATAGATCGATGAAGTATAATGAAAAGATCCACTTCTTCATAACATGAATAATAATACATTTATATTCTTATGTCGTTATAAATTGTTAACTTCGTTACTTCATGATTTAACGTTTTTTTAAGTTAATATCTAAAAACTAATTTTTGAGTTTATATTAGTACCTATCTAATAGGTCATTCATACTATCTTTATTTTCAGTGCCCACCATATACGGTACTGTCATAAAAATACATCACACGAGCGCTTACACTTAGATCATTATACGCTTTAATTAAACCGGGTGCTCCTGAGGCCGCCTGGCGCGGCGCCAGGGCTGGCAGCGCCGACACCCGCTCTCACGACACTCGTGATATACGTCCCGACAGTTTTCATAAAACTCCAGCTGACTACACTTTTTACGTTTAAAAACTTTCTACGTTTATTTAGTAGTTTATTTGTTTTATATTTATGTAATATTTTGTTTCGATTTTTTTTGTTTTTCAGACAAAAATAAACAGAAAATAAAATTATTTTAAACAGTGAATCATTGTCAATTATATTTTTCGTCTCTTGTTTTCATCTATTGGATATTTAAAGGATAGTAAGGAATTGCATTATAACGTTTTATTTCTAAACTTCTAATTTATTAATTATTATTGACTTTTAAGAGAGACTAACCACATGTCGCCTTAAAAGTGTGGCTAGAAAAAGAAATTCATCGTGACGATTTAAGAACTGTTAATATTTATCCATATTTACTACAAAATATAGTTAGGCCACATCCTAGTCAGGCCACTGTACATGTCCAACGTATGTGCTAATAAATATGACATAAGTCACATAACTACATGCAGTCTGTGATAGCCAACGGCGCGGCAATTCAGACCAGCAGCCGGGGTAGCGCTCTATCGGTGGCGTCGAGTGTTTAATTGCGGCTGTTGGACCGTTAGTATATTTACCCGCACCTAAATGACATATGGCAACAACACACCCTCGTAACGACTATTAATTCTTGTTTGTGTCTGAAAATATGAATACTATTAAAGAAACATGTTTGTATTTAAGTGAACTAAAAACTAAAAATTGAGTCCGACAACACTATCTACTAATATTATAACTGTGAAAGCATGTATGAATGTTTGTTAAAGATTGCAGCAGAGATTTAGACGAAAAGTTCGCAAAGATACACAATACAATCAGAAATAATAAAAAATATTTAAATTTGCAAAAATTGTATAATTATTTTGGAATGGCGCTTACTCGGGAGAAACTGCGGAGTACTTACTGATAGATTTCTTTTTATTAGATCAAACTAATATATTGTCCGGCTTCAACTTGACAGCTGGCTGGCGCAGTTGTAAATTAACATGCTGCTCGTTGTGACGTGAGACCAAATCAAGCCAAGCCGTTGATATTTATCTAATTTGTATAATAAAACTATTAAATATATAAAATTTCCTAAAATTTTAAAAAGTATAATATTTCGTTCCGTTCTCTAGTACACGTTACACAAGTCCATAGGGTACTTAGCATGGGGTCAGATAAACGTAAAAGGACAGCAACAAAGCTCCAAAATCTCCATTCGTAGGTTTTTGGGTGTCGTTCGTCATTAAAAGTCACGAACTCCGCGTTTGCCCCTAAAAAATTTCTTGCATATATTGTCGGTTTACAGTCGATAATTTTACCTGTTAATGGCAAAGATCGTGTTGGTCTAGGAATACACGAAGCAAAGGCATAGATCGATCGTACCTTGTTCTGCGCTTTTGCTTCCCCCTGACGCTCTTTTTAATACGTGCAACCGTTGTACATCGATTTAAAAGACGTTATCACGTCAAAAAACGTTTTTTCGTGTTAAAATGTATAATCTTAAAGAAAACAATGATAATCTAAAAGATAGTAAAAACATCGTAGTGCATAATAAAAACGAGCTCAGCCCATAACCAGCTTCGTTATGAAAGCAGTGGCAGTAGTGCGCGCGTGTCGCGATTTGCTTTATGACAAACTCGTAAAGTAAATATTTAACGACAGTCCCGTTTTATGGAGCCGAGTGTACGCACTTAAATGGATGTCAGCATTTATTTTAAAATATCTTCTTTATTTCATATTGAAATAGGCTTTCGGGTCACAATATTTCAGATATTACGCGTTCATAAATTTGTATTTCTTTATGCGACTATCGTCAACATCCCGAAGCAATAAATACTGTAATTAATAATTATATTAAACATGGATATATTAATGTCGTCGTATGAACATAGTTAAAACATTTTCACGAATATGATGTAACACGGTTTGTAAAACCGTTCTCTCCAAAGTCTAAAGGCAGTTTGTGAGAGTTATAACATTCAGAGAGATGATACAGACCGCATTAGGACAATTTTAAACACAATAATTTTAGTAAATTTATTCTATACATAATAAAACAGTAAAATTCGTGTGTCTGTACATTGAATATATTTCCGAAAAACTAATTGGGGGCGATTCAAGTGTTAAATGTTTTTTAATTTTTTGGACTGTCTGTTTGTTCGTTTGTCTGTTGTCCTGTCTGTCTGTATCTGTCCAGGCTAATCTCAGAAACTACTGTTTGGATTCGAGTGAAACTTTTTGTTCCCCAGTGCTATGCTGGACATTACTACCCATACCGGACAGGCAGCTCAGATGGAGGGTCCTCCACCCGTCCCTCTAAATCAGCATGCAGCATGGCGGTATGGATAGGACAACTAGCAGGTTCGTTATCGGACCATGTTTCCATGGTGGCGTGGCATGGACATTATGGTGTGCTCTTTTGGAGCACTGGGGCCAGGAGTCAGGACGGGAACCTGACCTCATTCCGACGACGAACTCGGTTTCGACGACGAATAGGGACTGTTGAGAGGCAGCCGGAAAGTTCCCAAGGAGGTGAATGAATAAATCAATATTGTAGGACCAGTCCTTCAATCTATTCTACATTGTAACAAAATGCAGCCAAGAGTTTAGTCCCGGGCTGCGCTAACTTGTCGCCGCCAACTAAATGTGAGCCTACCAAAATGTTTAGATATAAAATAAATTAATAGAATACCAACCAACTAACAATATGATGCAGTCGGTGTCTAACTCCGCCAGAAAACTAAATTTGTCACATGTGCCGCATATCGCGCCCCACGTCACGTACGTGTGTAGTACTGGGGCCAAAGGTCGGGATGGGAATCTGGGCCCATCGTACGTTTCCACGACGTAGTAGAGACTGTTTACAGGTAGCCGGACGGTCCCCAATTAGGAGAAGTGTGGCCTCTTCGCAGAGGACAGCCTGTCGCTGGAAGCCTCCTGTTGCTTGCAGATCCGAGACCCTTCAATTATAAGGGCTGAAGGCCCCCGCAGTAGGCCTGTCTTACCTACCTTACTTATTCATTGTTTCATACAGAATTGCTCTGCTGGTTGCACTGAGTGCAAGTATAATGAACTCCGTGAAAAACTACACAATTTATATCCTAACAATATTCAGATTACTTTTATTCGCTTATTCATTGTAATGTATAACATATGCACATCATAGTGAAAAGAGTATATAATAGCTATCTCTTACTATCTCCTTTTATTTATTATAATGCTTCTCAACAATTTCCTTTCTTCCCAGTTGTGCTAGAAAATAGACAGAAATGGTATTGCATGAATGTACCTACAATGTTGTTAGAGGTAGTGCCACACTGCATGCTTGCATGCAGCCGAATTGGGCCGGCACGACCGGGGA
>LUGF01051865.1:66151-90089 GCA_001625245.1 Calycopis cecrops | reverse complement strand
GCGGATATTGTTGTGGTTGATGTTCATTTGTGCCCTATACTACTTACTTACTATCAAAAACAGGCAGTCATAGCGACATTACGATAGATATGAAAACTTAAAACTATTATGTAACCATGACCTATATTTATTAGCACACACTTGTATGCGAAGATGCTACGAGTAAGAGTAGCGCCATTTTCCTGTGCTACATAGTACTCTCGCTGCTACTGAAAAGGGGTTTACTTCAAAAATACACTTTTAATATTTTAATTCTTTTATATATGATATAGGGGCAAACGAGCAATCGGACCCATTTTCATGACCACCGACGACGTCCATAGACATCTGTACAGAGATTATACAGATGCGCTGCCCTCCTTTCTCCTCCCATGGGCCACCGGCTACTTACACACCGCACGAAACGCGACAGCAAGCTGTCACTTTACGCCGGTCTAATGTAAGCGTGAGGTACCTCCTCGGTCGTGCCGGTTCAATTCAATTGCATGCAGTATAAAAATTTTAACGTATAGTAATATAATATTAATTGACTAGCTTCGCCCGCGATTTCTGTTTGTATTTATAGACTATAACTTGTACGGCAATTTTTACGACAGATTGCTATAAGTTGCATCAAAATCCATGCAACCGTTTTCGCGTAACACGCGCACAAGCAAGCAGACGATAATTCTAAAATCTGTTGAACGTGTTCTGTTATAAATTTTAAGTGTTCCCAACAATTTTTTTCAAATATCTTTTATCTACAGAGTCCACCGTCTCTAGCTGACACGATGATTTTTAAGTCTTTTCGAAATTATGAAATTGAAAATTTTGAATTCTATGTGCTTAGGTTAGACCGGTGTAAAGTGACAGCTGTTCTGTCGCGTTTCTTGGGGTGTGTAAGTAACCATGGAGGTGGGAAGAGAAAGGAGGGCAGCGCATCTGTATAGCCTCTATGCGGATGTCTATAGGCGTCGGTAGTAATGAAAATGCCTCTTAGGCTGGTTTTAGTGTCACGCGGACCGTCCGCGCGGACAGCTCCGCAGCCGTCGGCATGGCGCGTCCGTACGGACCCGTCTGCATTACATACTTTAAGGCTGGTTTTAGTGTCACGCGGACCGTCCGTACGGACGCGTCCGCGCGGACAGCTCCGCAGCCGTCCGCATGGCGCGTCCGTGCCACGGAGCTGTCCGCGCGGACGGTCGTCCGTACGGACCCGTCTGCATTACATACTTTAAAACACTCCCTAGCTGTAATACAGTTCGGCATGCGCGGAGCGATCCGTGCGGACGGTCCGCGTGACACTAAAACCAGCCTTACTGCTCGTTTGGGTAACTTAGGTATAGATAGTGATGTAGTAAGCATAAATAAACAAATCAACGCTCAAAGCGGAATCGCGTGAAACGCCTACACGATTCATCTGTGCTTATGAGTCCCCTCACTAAAACATATCGATTGCAGGTGAACTCGAGGGTTATATCGATTCCACCGTTACCTAGATGCAATAATCCTTATTTAATTGCGGTGTCGAATCTAAGGACCAATTAGACGTAACATGTATCGTTAAATCCTTGGGCGTATCGAGTTTAAAGGTCACACCTATGAAATGTTAAAATAGAAGGCCATTTATGATGGAGACTGCAACTTCTAAGTTCTAAGTATTAGTATAGTTTTATAGGGATCAAGCTTCTAAACTGCTACGCTAACTATACTCGGAATTTTAATTCGATTCCAGATTTGACAATTTCAGTGTTGTAACGTTATGACAAGTATTAAATAGTGACGTTGCGAAATTATTCGATACGGAAATGAAATATTTCCGAATAGATTCCTCTTCTTTATAGTATGTAGTATCAACTACTACTTTAATCGAAACTAAGTACATCAAAAAATTTAATATTTTTGAACGGATAATTTAGTTATGACTATTAATTAAGTATCTGAGAGTTTTCTTTAATAATTATATGTGAAATTAATAAAAATATGTGATAATGAAGGAACATTAGAAATAAAACAAATGGTTGTGATATGGGCCTCCAATTGCACAGAAGTTTAATTTTTCACGTACTTGTAGACGTTGCGGATCATTACTTTTTCAGTAACAATTAAAGCTTTTCGTGGACGTTTTTTTCTTGGGGACAAGAATATGTCCGCGTCTTTTTGTGATGTACTTGGCTGAGGATCCTCAAAGTTCACAAAATGTAACAACAAATACGACGTAAATAAACTGTAACAAAAACTCAACAAAATATCGCAATTAAACAAGATATTTTTGACGACCAGCCTGGCGCAGTGGTACAGGGCTCGGATAAGTAGAGCATGTTACACCAGGGGTCGCGGGTTCGAATTCCGCCTGGGTCATGAATGTTTATCTCTGTATTGTATGTATTTCTATAATAAAAATCTTAAATATGTAACATTTCTTAAAATTCATTAAACATATTAAAGATATTCCGTTGTCTAGTAGCCGTAACACAAGTCCTTACGGTACTGAGCACGGCGCTAGGCTAACGTGGTGTGTAAAGTCCACAGATATTATTATTTATTTATAATAATTCGTGCAGTCAGACTAGAAGAATGAAGCCGAATGGCAAGATAAACAAATGGCGGTAGCTGTCCGATCTCGCGTGTATTGCCAAGACAGAAAACTGTCTATCAAGGCTCTTTTATTATAAGTTTTGTTTTTTTATTAACTTTTAATAAAAATAAAGCACTTGTTATTAATTAATGATGATTATTATGAATTATTATGACGTATTTATTTCAATAAAAATCAATCATTTATTTTATCAATTAAAGAATAATTGGCACACCGACATTATAATTATAATTACATAAACATAAAATCGCGATTGTTTATCGATTGTTGTGTTCATCACTACTATGTTATATGTGGTATCATTATTTTATAAAATGACAGTAGCTAATGTCAAATGTGGAATCGAATTATAATTCCGAGTATAGTGGCTGAAATGTGAAACTTGTGCTAGCAAATTTTCGTTTATATGATATGACAAATGTCAACATGTCATTGTCTTTTGCTTAGTGTTTTGCTAGCACTTAATTCCTATAATGATCACTAGAGCGGCGAAAGTGTGTTCTCTCTATGTTTCGTGCACGGTCCCTATTAGAAATTATACTAGCAAAGAGCGCAACTTTTTTTTATAGTATATAGGCAGTAATCGGAGCCATTTTCATGCCCATAGTCATCCGCATAGAGGATATATAGATGCGTTGCCCTCCTTCCTCCCACCTCCATGGACCACCGGCTAACACACCGCACGAAACGCGACACAGTTGTCGCTTTACGCAGGTCTCGTGTAAGCGAGAGGAACCGTCCCAGTCGAGCCGGCCCAATTCGGCTGCATGCAAGCATGCAGTGTGGCACTACCTCTTACAATACATGTATAATAGATAGATTACTACGGCCGACCATAAACATCCGCAAAACTCGAGGCTTTTCGTTCGTTTAAAATTATTTTTGAATTAGGGTCAATTCACACCAAAAGCGCGGCGAAGCGCAGTTTATGTGTCATATGAATTTCAACTTTATAATAATTACTATAATACATAATATCGCATGAGAAACTCGAACGAGTCGCACGGATTCCCGCGACTGCGCGAGAATTCGCTGGAATCCGCGCGGAAGTCGCGAGAATTCGATAATAAGTACTACAGTAATCAAAATAAAGTTTAAATTTATATGACACTGAAAGTGCTCTTCGTTTCGCTGCGCTTCGCCGCGCTTTTGGTGTGAATTGAGCCTTGGTTATAATATTTATTTTATTAATTTAGCCACCTACCGCGATCGTTGATGTAATGCAAAGGCGGTCGCAGGTCCGGTAGACGCCAGGGCTCCCTGTCCTCGTCCCTCTCGAGCTTCGGGACCAGACCGTTCCAACAGTCGGCACGGGCCCCACTGCGGCAGGGCCAGGCACATCGCTGGAAGGGAACCAGAGGACATTAATAGTTTTCCATGCTAAGTTTCTAACTTAAGACGACCAGGCCGGCGCAGTGGTACAGGGCTCGGATAAGTAGAGCATGTTGCGCCAGGGGTCGCGGGTTCGAATCCCGCCTAGGTCATGGATGTTTATATGTATTATATGTATTTCTATAATAAAAATGTTAAATATATAAAATTTCTTAAATTTATAAAACATATTAAATATATTTCCGTTGTCTAATACCCGCAACACAAGTCCTTACGGTACATAGCACGGGGCTAGGCTAACGTGGTGTGTAAAAGTCCACAGATATTTATTATTATTATTTATTAACTTTGTGTGTTGTAGAAATTTTGAAACTTAATATAAAGGTTTTATTTCAAGGTCGTATAATTTCAAACTGTATTTGTTTACATCAATTAGTAATGTCAGTTATTAGTTTGATTTTTTTATTTATTTTATTGTATTTTTATTTTTACATTTTCACGTTTTTATTTATCTGCTCATCTTCGGTCATATCTTTTTAAATTAATTTATTGCCCGCAGTCGTAAGGGGTCTTATGAGGTACCTTCTTTTTGCTTATACCGGGCGATGAATCATATCCTACTATTTCAAGTTTCAACCGGTGAAAAATAGAAAAAAAATTGTGAGTTAATGATCGTTACGTAGTTACTATTGTAAACTCTGTTTTGTCATTTAATAAAGATCATAGGTACTAAAGGCCAATGCTCCTATATTTCGACAAAAAAAAATTAAAAAAAAAACCATAATAATGTACTTGTGAAAAATTGGTTTTGTAATTTAAAAACAACATTAATACTAAGATCTAATGACTTATATTTAGATGATATTGCAAAAGTCAAAAAGTTTTTTAAATGCATATTCAGAAGTAGGTAGTTGTGAAAAATCAGTTTCGTAACTCAAATGGAACATTCGTGCTAACGGTCCGTGTACATTTCGATTGCCGTCGCGACACCGACACGACGCGCGACATATCTGATGGCGCACGCGGCGACAATTACACGTAATGACACTTGATATGGCTATCACTTAACTAATAACAAATACGCCGCGCGATTTGTGACGGCTCTCAAACTTTAAAAACAACGTGAAGTTCAGTCGACAAGTTGAAAAAGTGAAAAATAGAAATAAATCATCAAAAAATAGCCTTAAAATATTGTGAAGTCTTGTTGAAAAAAGTGAAAAATAGAAATAAATCATCTAAAAATAGCCTTAAAATATTGTGAAGTCTTGTTGAAAAAAGTGAAAAATAGACATAAATCTTCTAAAAATACGAGCCATTGGCTCATTTGATTCGGAACGAGCTCTATAAAATTTTACATCGACAACAAAAATAAAAATATTTAAGGAATGAAATACAACTATTTTCAAAGGATAGGAAATTCTTTATTCTTAATAAAAAGGAATATCAACTCGCTGTTCGGACATTATGGAATAGCATTCCATCGAAAATATTTTTATAACACTACGTAAACCTTTAAATTCAATTGTGTGCTTTAGACCACACAATTGAAGTGAAACTTAATTATTGATTCAATACACAAATACATTACATAGTTACAATGACATAACATGTCATATGATATCTATTTTTTAAATACAAAAGTTTTACTTAAATCGAGTTTGAATTTTGAATTTGAATGACAACTTCCATTGGCCTCGCCCGATGTGTGATTTTTATAACACTCTCGCCAGCTTACTCCCGCGCTTATATAACTTTTACTTCAAATTATAAAATATTTAACCAATATTTATTCAATTTTAAGCCTTAATAATAACTATCGAATTTGCAATAAACTTGCACCACTCACATAATAAAGTTTGGCAGAACAGAAAAATAGTTGTACTTTATAAAGTCTATGTTAGTTTATCGAAAAATCTTAGAAACGACCACAAAAATATTACAACTAAAATACCTTTACTATCAAATATTAAATTATACATATGCAGGGACAATGAAGTGTAAGTATATTACTAACGGACAAGGGAGAGAGTACCAGAATGAGCTTTTTTACAAGGCCCTAATTAAAAGGGGCACCGTTCTTGTCCCCTATTTAAACAAACAAAATTAATCAATTAATCATACATACGTATACAGGAATTTCGATGTAGATAATAAATATTATAAAATCGCCTTTCACAATAAGTTGAGAAACACTGACTATCCATCAGTTATCTGCCATTGAAGTTATCAATAGTCAAACATTTACTTATAATTTTAAATGGTTGTTGTGTTTACCATACATGTGATCTTCAGTTTTTTTAATTATCTTTAAAATCGATTACATAATTCTAGAATTTCTATAATTAGGTATCTAGTATTTCTAGTATTATATCGCGGCAATATCTCAATGGAGCAGATTAGAGCAGCAAGAATTTGATTTTGATGTTGAAGAGACTCAGTATCTTATCTGGTCATAGTGGAATGCGAGTTAGTAAGGTTCCGACTTTGAAGGTGGCTGATCTAGGTAATCGGGATCTTAGGATCTTTCGAATAATAAATTTAATAAAGTTTTTAAAGAACGTTTATGTGGTAAGGCATACTATAAGGTAACAGATTTTATGACAGATACCACACCTTGGGATTGTACCCTCCTCCCAGGCTCTTTCTGTACCATAATTATTGTAAATTGTATATCATTTATAATATGCAAATGTATTTGTGTTTTTTATATTTTTTACTTTTATATCTCATCACATGAGGCCTGCTGAGTTTATTTCGCCGGTTCTTCTCAGGACACGGGTAGGGTCGAACCGATGGTAGATGTAATTGTTGACGTTCAAAAAGTAATTTCTGTAATTCTATTTTTTATAAAAACATTTTCATTTTCAATAAGATCAGCCCCTTTTTGGGGAAGTCCGGTCCACTTAGGAGGTACTGGCCGGTCACAGAGCTGCCCTGTAGCTGACAGATGAGAAGAGAGAAGAAGTAGAAGAGAATTAGTAGCCGGTGGCCCATGGAGGTGGGAGGAGAAAGGGGGGCATCGCATCTGTATGTCTCTATGCAGATGTCTATGGGCATCGGTAGTGATGAAAATGGCTAAATGCTCGTTTGCCCCCTTATACCATAAAAAAAAAAAGAGAAATAGCAATGCATTTTGACAATGGCAGCCGAAGGCACTCTGGGTGGTTTTAGCCAGTAGTCGTCCCTTATTAGGGTTGGAAGCTGACACTTCCTACCGGAGCCCACCCCGAGGTCTGGTGGGTCAGGCTCCTAAAAAGCAGCAAAAGATAGGCAGTCTCATAGCCCTAGCGTTCCCAAAAGGCGGACAAAAGCCATTATGATATTAAAACATAAACAGATTCATTGCATTTAATCAATCCGTGGATTGTCCACTTCTATTCACAACTGTCAAACGAGCTCTATGGTCAGCGCCATAAACAATTCATCGCCGTTTCAATGTAATTATTTACGTCAGCCCGCGAACACGCGGACTTTATCAGTTCATCCAATAAATAATTCGAGCGTTTCACCATTAAATTGCATAATTATTATGAAATATTAAACACATCCAATCGGACACGCGATTACAAAGTTGTATGTGCTTATTTAATATTTGATTCTGTGTTCGTCCTATAGAAATATTAACCTGTTATTAGTATTTTTATAGGACGTACACCGAGGGTTTTGAACCTCCAAAAGAAAAATACGGAACGCAGTTACTTCGTCTGTATTAGGACCTTTTTTCTCGGAACTGCTGGAAGAGTCTATAGTTTAGTTCAAGATGACAATTTTTTTCTTGCGGAAAAAAATTGTCATCTTTCATAAGTTATCGAGCTTGTACCTCCCGTTGACACGGAACCATCTATATGCAACTCCAACTCGCACTTAGCCGGTTTTTTAATGACAAATATTGACTCTATACTCTATAGTTTACTAAAGAAAATGCTGATGTGTTAATTCAGTTTACGATGCCTACCGATTACTCATAGTTTTATGAGACTAAGAAGTAATGCAGGATGGACAAATATATTAAAGAGTCATATGGTCCTGAGACCTAATTGATTGAATTGAGAGTCTAATAGATGAATAGGCAAAACTACTGGACTAACCAAGCTGAACTTCTGATTATAAGTAAAAAAAAAGTACGGGGGTGAAAATATGCAGCTAGTAGGTAGTGCATTAACATTGTAAGAATATTTTGAAATAGCTGTATCTAGTACCTATACCTACTACATGCCTACTAAGTATCGGATGAACTTTAGCCCTAGTTCATCAAAATAAGAAAAGTATTCTATGGATCACACTAACATAAATTAAAATTAATTGTATAATACCTACATAATAATTTGGGATAGGCAAATATAGTTAATAAACACAAATATGATTTAAATAATTCGATTTGTTTCAAAAAAAGAATATTTATAACTACAATTGAAAAATAACTACAATTAACAAGAAAACGCCCTCAGCACAAATGCTATAAAATAATTACATCGTAAAAAAAGTAACGCACCATAGACAATATGTAGCGACCATTACGGGAATGGACAAAATTAATGTTCCGCACACGTCGTCAATAAAAACGCCAACTAAATGTCACCTCCCAAATGAGCTTGGTAAATAAAAAAATAAAGGTCACCGCGGCATTATACAAAGCTTTCCGACACGCATCACATATCAAATGGTAATTTCAAAGTTTGGCGCTGTTTTTATTGTCGACGCTGTCAAGTGAGTGTTTTTCACTTGTCGCTGTGAAAACTTATTAAGGGCCGGTTTTTCAATCGTCAAATAAAAATTAACCCTAGGAATAAATTATTCTCATCGCACATAAACACGAAATAAAAAATGAAACAGAGATAGTTTATTCCTAGGGTTATCTTTTATCTGAGGATTGAAAAATCGGTCCTAAGTAATTTATACATTAGTCGGGCATAAGATTATTGTAGATCATTATTAAAAGCACGTCAAAAGTCAGATTAAAAGACATTTTACTGAAATCTGAGCCTAAACCGATTTAGAATAAAATCTTTTTTTTAAACTATTGAGTAAGCTACGTAAGCTTTATCATATTATATAACAACACTAAACGACTAATTACTGGAGATAATAAGTTATTAAAACTTGTCTAGAGCATACCTTTCTTTAGTATCTAAGTAGATAGGTACACTAGTAGCGTTGAAAGCAACCAATCGATCAAAGAATCCTGATGTAAAAGTTGAGTCTACTGTCCAGGACAGCAGAATGTTTATTTTATTACATTTACTTCGAAACCATATCAGTCATTATTCGATGCCATCAAACATAATTTAAAAAAAGAATAGGCGCGTAAACAGTACACACCATAGACAAAACATTTCATTTGTACAGATAACATCGCGGCTGTCACTCGGTCCCAATTCTATAACAATGGCATCGATTTAATAAACAATAATCGATTTACCGTAATAGTAGTGCGCACGTATTGGTGGTATTACCTAATTTATTTAACTTTTTCTTGCATATTAGAGAGTATTTTCTAGATTCACCTAGTTTCTAGATATTATATATACAATAAACGACATTAATGATGTGCTTTTTTGTTTTTTATCTTTATGGTATAAGGGAGCAAACGAGCAGTCGGAGCCATTTTCATGACTACCGACGCCCACAGGCATCCGAATAGAGGCTATACATATGCGCTGCCTTCTTCTCTCCTCGCACCTCCATGGGCCTCTTAGAGACGCAGCTTAGGTAAAGACGAAAAATGTTATAGAAATAGAAAAAAACTTTATTCACAAATTAAATCACACCGATGTAGTACATTAAAGTAAAAAGACAGAAATATTTTTTCTTTTTCTTTTCCTATTCAAATGTGGGATTTATATAGCTCTAGAGAAAATAAATGCACAGTAGTGTAATATAAGTTCTGAAAAGAGAACCACTCAGTATTTAGGTAACCACAGTCGTTTTTCCTATGGGTATATCTTCGTATTTGCGACCTATCTACAGGAACTTATAATAAAATTTTCTGATGACATTTTTGCACACGACAGCCACACACAAACCTGCAGTTGCAATTTTCCTGCACATGCAATTTTAAACACCAAGATGCCTGCAATTATTAATCAAAAGATGCCATCGAGTATGTAAATCGATAAGGCAATCCCTGGCCAATTATCATAGCGTATAAGCCATGTTGCAACAGGATTAATATGAAATTCGCGACATTGTCTGCATTTGGAGCGTGTAATTAAGTGTTCCCTGCGTCCCCGGGGCCTCAGGGACCTCCTGTCTCCGGAGCCCGAGCGCCATTTGTATGCGAGTTTATTATTCAATTACAACTTGGATATTATTAATAATTGTTGTGATTATTTACATTGTGGATTTTGATGTCATATTTTTAAATTGAATATAGGGACAAACTAGTTGTCGAATTAGTTACCGATAGATCTATTTGCACTTGATAGTCTTCCGCCCAAATGAAATCCTTAGTTTAGAAAATCTTCGGATCCTAACTGGCGTGAAAATTGATAGCTTTATCATCTTGCGTTTCATACAATCTGGGACCTTTATTTTACTTTTATAAAATACGGTTTTGGAATATACAACCTTACTTCTCCTATATGGATTTTATTTACTATAACTAGAATTTTAAACATAATAGCAAAAATTCATTTCCACAGGCAAAGTTTTAAAATAAACTTTAAAAAAGTTTAAAAATACAAAACTATACGAACGTGAGGTACCAGGACAACAGGAAACAACAACAAGTGATTTATACCGACATCAGGACGTACAATTGAATCGTTTGGTAAAAATCCTCAACAAGTATCTATTAAGTACGTGAGGCGGTTACGAAGCCCCTGTTTGGGGGTTTGGTTTAATGCGCGTGCAGAGGTGATATGTCTTCCTGATTGGCCCTGTTTGTTTTGGGGACAGTTTTAAACAATGTGCCGTTTGCGAAGATCGAAATTTCTTATCACTTTTGGAAGTTTCTTTTTGTTATTTTGGCTGTAGACTGTAGTATTTTAGTCATAGATATATAGAGCCCATAGACATCCATTCTTAAATTTTATGTAGATGTTGGCCTCATTTTTGCCATAAAAAACAATTAGCAACAGACTTTTCGAAGCCTAATTTTGGTACTTTACCCCGGGGTTACAACCGCGTTTAACTTAAATGAAATCACCTACTTATTACCCCTCTCAGAGGTTGAATTACTAAAAATACTGTTTTGGTGATCACTTAGGTTTATGATGAAACTGAACCACTGTGTCAAATTTCAAGTTTCACAGTAATTTCGGCTGTGAGTAGATATAAGTCAGTCAATGATGCCTTCTATATGTTACTGCGCTCCGCGGTTTCACTC
The DNA here is from genome assembly GCA_001625245.1 of Calycopis cecrops. Lineage (NCBI taxonomy): Eukaryota > Metazoa > Arthropoda > Insecta > Lepidoptera > Lycaenidae > Calycopis > Calycopis cecrops. The sequence continues at coordinate 78,852 of LUGF01051865.1, read as the reverse complement.
ACGTAAGTTTCGAACCCGTGGAAATATCGAGATGAAAAATAGATGTAGACCGATTCACAGACCTACGCAATAAAAATAATGAGAATCGGTCGAGACTCGAGCCGTATCGAAGAGATATATAGATAGAGATAGATACGTTGACATAGTCAGGTTTGGATTTTATATGTGTAAAATAGAGATAACATAAAGCTAAATTTAAACAATGTTAAAAAGTTAGTACGTTGTTATGCAACACTCTAAACAAATGTAGTGGCGTATTAATTTTCTAAATCGCTTTTAGTGTGTCCCCTGTCTGCGCCCAGCCCTTATTTGTCTATGGCACGTGGGTAAGAACAGTGAAATGTAATTTTATTAATGTGATTAGACTCTTGTTTTGGAAATATAACAGTTTTATTCAAATGTAGGAAAAAAGAAGGAAGAGTTCGAAAGAGGTTTATGTTCGTTTCTATGTCTTATTATGTATGTTCACCGTTTATCCCGCCAAATGACTACCGATTTGCATGATTACTTTTAGTTCCAATGGTTATTTGACTAAGGTTCCAACATAGACGTAACATAATATAGTACCTACGTCTTAGAAAAGCTTTATTATTTAATAAACACTACAATTAAGATTCTCACAGACGCTCACTCTCAAACTCTACAATTTCATGCTTAGTATTCGCTCCCGCTAGGCCATATAACACAGATATTTTGCAGAAAACGCTCAATCGCTGCCTGCGAATATCCACTGGCTGATTGGCTGTCTTTGACAACCTTGATCTACACAAGGACTTTAACGCATGAAAAACGAAAGTAAGCGAATGTTACCTCCCCGGTAGCGGCCCTATTCGACTATGCAGTATGGCACTACCTCTTACAGTGTTATAAACATACGCAGCATTTGATCACGTTAATCTCAAATAACTTATAGGGATAGCTAATTGTAATTAAACTTATCCCTATAAAATCGAAATCAAAATCAAAATATTTTTATTCAAAATAGAATTTAAAAAATTGCTTTTTGAACGTCAAAAACTTATAGGGACAGATAATTGTAACCTTATCCCTATAAAATTGAAACTTATCCCTATAAAATTGAAATCAAAATCAAAATATTTTTATTCAAAATAGAATTTAAAAAATTGCTTTTTGAACGTCAAAAATTTCATCTACCTAACCCTAACCCTATCCTGAGAAGAATCGGCGAAACAAACTCAGCGGGCCTCATTAATTATAGGTTTATCTAAAAAATATAAACTAATGCTATATGTAATAACAATAAGTTAAATTGTCATTACAATAAGTTAAATTGAGCAACAACCCAAAGTTGTAACAGATACTCTTCTCCTAATACTCTTATATCAAACAATACCGTTTAATAAGTTGAAAGCCCTCCAGGCGCCTCCGTAAGCCGATTTCAATCTAGACCGAACGGCCCGCGATATTTAGACCTATTTGGCAGATAGGCTTTTAGTATATTAATATAAGACTAATCTGCTTTTAGGTTTAAGGCATTAAGCACAATAAGTCGGGATGTGAAGAGTTATTAAATTTTAAAGTTAGGATAATGCGAGTTACACTGGGTTCAATTTTAATATGTTATGTCATTTGCTTAGACATTAAAAATCCATATAGTTTTCGTATATTTACGCGAATGTTGCTCATGATTACGATTCTCTGAACCATTATAGAATCCGTTAAAAAATCGTAATTAAAAATACAATTTGAGCTAAACTTTACAAAAACATCAAAGATGAGAAAACAGACTAAAAAAACAAACGTTTGACTGGAAGAAAGTTATAAAATCTCAAAAAAAATGAGGAAGCTTGTACTGAAAATCAGTAAGTATTAGAACTTCAGCCAGGGTCTTAAAAGGTCTTGCCTTTTTGTGGGATACAATGATTCCAAAACTTTTAGAACATTTAAAAACTTACTTCGTTTATAGAACGGTTTATTTTCTTTCTCTATAAGTACTTGTTTTAGTTTTTTTTACAGTAAATATGTAAGATTTATCTTTTAATCATAAGGTTTTTAATTCGTGTAGTGTATTTGCTCGAAGAAACTTATTTAAATTAAAATAATTAATTAATAAGCTATCTAAACAGTCAGTTAAATTTATTAATTTAATTTAAACTGAATTCGATATGTTAACTGTATTTAATTCTTAAATTACCAAGCAAAAAGATAATCGCTTCTCTATATTATAAATAAACAGCAAATATTTGTTACAACTTTTCACTTTTTAAATTTTTAGCACGTTTTTTTTCGTCCAAGGAATTGCCAACACCACTACCGCCCTCATCTATAATCAAAAATTAACTTATAACTAAATGAATATCAATTGAGTTGAAGTATGAACGATTAAATAATTAATTATTTACAATCGGGACCAACCCTTCCTTTGAAGGGATTAAGGGAAGGGCCCTCGGGGCGCGTTAATTACTAGCGGTGCCAATCGTTAGAGACGCGCCGTCGCCTTTATTTACTATGGCCCTTCGTTGGCCCTTCGTTATAAGACGTTAAGAAAACATACAAATATGGGACAGTTACAATAGAGCAGAAAAAATCTAATTTCCTTCTAATTTAGACGTGTGTGTGCGCGTGTAATACACGCGCAACTTGAGATGGCTTAATAGTCAGTGTACTGTGTGTAAATAAATGTTTAAAAATAATACGTGTAGTCCGGTCAATTTAGACATAAAAAAGTGGTTAAATAACAAAAATTCCCGGAAAGCCAAATTTTGGTGGAGACCTTATAGTTTGCCATTACAAATCAAGTTTTAAAAGTCCCCATCGATCCTATGTGTGCTTACAAAGTTATTTGAGGTCAAAGGTCAAAATTTGTGGTTTTTTGGATTTTGCTTGAAAACGGTAAGTTTTATCAAAAAAAACTTTAACCAAAGTTGTAGACCTTAAAATTATCTACAAACATGGAATCAATGATTTTTTTCCTAACAGTTACCATTCCTGAGATATCGCGATTCTAAGAGTCGTATTATACATGATATGCACATATAAGCCACGTATATACATATTAGGCACTTAATATTTATACTTGATAAATACTTATTTGTGTCTCTTTTATAGATATTATACTATCCTAAAAACATTTATTCAAATGGTAGCCAGTCCCTGACTGAATTTCCTATATGCACGGCTTGAAAAACATCGGGCTATTCTATTGTCCGTAGTGTTACAATGACCGACATCCGCTATGTGAAACATATGACTATTATATGATTATTATATGACTATTATATGACTCTTAGAATCGCGATATCTCAGGAATGGTAACTGTTAGGAAAAAAATCATTTATACCATTTTTGTAGATAATTTTAAGATCTACAACTTTGGTTTGAAGTTTTTTTAATAAAACTTACCGTTTTCAAGCAAAATCCAAAAAACCTCAAATTTTGACCTTTGACCTCGAATAACTTTTTAAGCACACATAGGATCGATGGGGACTTTTAAAACTTCATTTGTAATGGCAAACTATAGGTCTCCACCAAAATTTGGCTTTCCGGGAATTTTTGTTATTTCAAATGTCTATATTGACTGGACTAGTGATAGTTTCTCGAGTTTAAAATTAATGTTATTTAATATTTTATGCCTCTGTTATGTATATGTAGTGTTTTTGATATTTATATTTTATTTTAAGTACCGCATTCTTGCGGTCGCACTCCAGCGGAGTCTATTTTTTTTAGTCTCAAGTTGCGTGGGTAGTAGTTCTAATACAGCTGTAGGTATAAGGCATAATTCATAGAAATGTAGGAAAAAATCTAATGATTAAAACTATGTAGTTTATTTAGTTACTAATATATTGTGTCTAAGTTTGTGATGTAGGTCCACTTTAACTGTTTAAATTGCTTAAGAAACTGATTTACTGATTACGTACTACAATATCCTATTTATTTAGTACTAGATCTACCCTACGTGCATTGCTACGCGTGGCGCCACCTGTCGAAAATTGGTCGTCCAACTCGCAAACCTTCGTGGGCTCATGCACAACAACTTTTCTAAGCATCAGCACAATTCACATGATCTTTAGCAATATAGTATTCGATTTTATAAAGATTTACGATTCTATAAAGATTATTCTATTTATATATTTGTTTAATGTCATGTTGCTTTGTCTTTAAAAAAAGTAATTCTATTGTTTATAAATAACAAATATTTTTATGATACCTTTATAATTATTTATTTTTACATGAGTGTCACTTATTAGAGACACATTTAGTTAATAATAAGATAGACATATTTTCTATGTACCTAATCGTAGTTAAAATACACTTGTTGAAATCCAAGGGAAGGTGTCAAAATATTAAACTGAATAACCCAGATCATAGTATTTATTATTATATTTTTTATTTTAGTTAATGATTTGATTGTCTCGAAAAGTTACACAACGTTATACTTAGCAAATTACAAAATCTATCATATTTACGTATGTCTCTACAAAGTAGTGCTTAATCACATTTATTGTCTGGTTTTGAAGTAGGTAAGTTGCTGAATATTATGCATTGAACAATAAAAAATACGTCACAATTTATGCCTCAAGCTTTTAACGAAAAGACCCGCCATCTTTAATTGACGCGTTCGAATTTCAAATATATTTACTGGCAATGCTGAATAACAACTTCTTAATACGCCATTTGAAAAACGCTCCACAAACAGTCAAAAGAGGAAACGTAAAACGAAGTGAAAAAAATCCCTATTTAATTGGTCCAAGGAAATCCGATCGGCAGTAAATTAAACAGCTCCTCTTATTTAAAATCGAAATGAAGTCGATTTGAATTCAGCAACCGTAATTACTGCGCGATGCAAGTCTCCGGAGATGCAGCCAACTTCAAATTAGACAAGTTTTGCGTAATTTGAACTTGTTCGGTTTGCATAATTTCTTAAGCGAACGCCACTTAAAATTAGACACTTTGGATATTAAGAATTAAAAACAGAATTACACAGAATTAAAATCAATGCAGTGAATACTTTTTAATGGTTTACAAAAATTTGTGAAATTAAGTCTGACATTTTGCTAGCCTAACATATTGTGTGAGAACCGAAGCGTCGGGATTGCTATATAATTTAAACGGAATGTTAACCCTATAGAAGTGTTCCCCAGCCTTCTTCCCTGTGGACTAACGACTTTATTAAGGTTGCGGGTAGTCGCTAAATGCAAGTGGCTCGAGATCTTTTGTCCTCTTTTTGGGCCGCCTGTCTAGCTCGAACGCTCTCCGGCTGATGATGATAGATAGGTACTATTTGTGCCATAGGCAGATTATTGTCTATGGCAAAAACAAAATTAGAGAATACTTATTGCTTACATGTCGAGGAATTTAAACATGGAACGATGGAACTTTAATTTGAAATGTAATTCTATTTTTAAACACAAATACCGAAACCTAATTTAAGATTAGAACAGAAACGGTAACGACCATTTAAACCGGTAAATACCATAAAAAAACCTTGTGAGTAACTTAAAAATCCTCTAATCGCGGATTATGCTCCCGGGGGATGTGATTGGAAAAAAATCCTCCCAAGTTTTATAAAGTTGGGAGGAAATTGGATCTACCTCGAGCTCCGTTTGCTACGAATGGTTGATAATACTTTCGTATTAAATTGCATTTCGGAACGCTTATGCGGTACAATGGTTTCACGTTCGGAAAATCTCTTGTAGTTACGATACTTTAAGATCATCAAGGATTTAACCAGAGTATTTCTGGACATAAGCTACAATGGATGCCAAATGTACTTTTTCGCAAACATATTTTGCCACATTTACGATTACAGTACGATAATTTCGACGCCGTGGAAATTGTTGGTCTAGTTTTGTATGATAGCCTGTCAAGATTGCAGTTTTAGGTTTAGTTTTTAGGTCTTTTTTTTTCAATTTCATTCAATTTGACTGGCTTATTTTCGAGCAGAGCTCGGTTGCGCTAGTACCTACCTACTTAATATTATGAAAATATGAACCGAAAAATACATTTCAGCTATAGAAAATACAAGTATTTTTAAATAGTTTTTAATCTATGCAAAAAATATAATTAATTTTTTTTTTAAATTCCGGTTTAAAAAAATATTCCAAAGCTTACTTATGTATAAATAAAAAAATATTTTTTATGTTAAAAAACAAACATATTGCTCTTAAAGGTTCCACTTACCACATCCTTAGCCTGGTCCTCCTCTGTGGTTTCGATATCGACACTCTCGTCGCTGTCTCGGTCGCTTTTCGTCGACCTGGCGGGGGACAGTCGCGGAGACCGCGGCGGCGAGCGGATGGGTGAGCGTATTTGCCGCGGCGAGCTGGTGATAGGCGAACGCGACCTGAAGAAATACTGACTTAGCTTAATTCGTTTTTAACAGGAACCTAAGATTTCAATATAAGCGAGTCATGTGTCAAATTTTGTTTACGTTATTGAGCTTCCGTATCTCAAAAGAAAAGAATAGAACTTCTGTATCACTTTGTTATTCGTTTGTCTGTGAATTTTTAGGTCTAGAAAACCTAAAATTTAGATCTAGACAGGCGTTTTAAAGATAATCTTGGTAAAGCCTAAGAAGTAAGATAAAGGAGAACTTGGTGCTTGAAACTTCGAAACTTAATAATGGACCAAGACCTATAGTTATATTTAAAAAAAACACAAACTTACATTTGCAGTTCATTTGTCAAAGGCCTTATTTTGAGCCTCTGGCCTTTGAGGTTCTGTAAAACCCTAATATTTTTTGTAGATCGTAATATTTGTATTCATGACCGCACCTGTTTGGGGACCTGTTTGGTGAGGTGACCGGCGACGCGAGAGGTGACTCCAGTCTGGATCGCACCGGGCGGAAGGCTCGCGGCTCCTCCATCGCACTCACGCTGGACAACGCTGTTAGTGCACCTGGAGGTTCAGCATTTGTGTCATGAAAAGTTAACCTTGTTTGCCGTGGTGGATTTGGAGCTTTGACTTGTAAATAGAATTAGAGTATTTTATAATATACTAGCTACGCCCCGCGGTTTCACCCGCGTAAATTTCGATCTCGTGGAAAATAGAAAATCTTCCCATGGCGTCCCATAGGAACATTTTTTCGGATTACTAGCCTATGTGTTAATCCAAGTTACTCTCTATGTGTATGTGGTTCAGCAGTTTTTGCGTGAAGAAATAACAAACAAACATACAAACATTCGCATTTATAATATTAGTAGGATAGTAGGATGTTTTTTCAGCCACTCATCCGGCAGCGGCGACTTGGAAGGAGAAGACGGGTTTACGCTCGCGATCTACCTCCCTGACAATAATAATACAACGTTAGAACCGGGTCGTGGTCTATCGTTTATATACACAGCGTAGTGGCTAAGTAGCTACTGACTCGGGGTTTTGCCGGTTTGAAGGGAGCTCCTAAAAGGAAGCATCGCTGCATCCGAGGTGGTGGAAGATTGGTGGTAGCCCCACTGTACCACAGATTAATAAACTTAAACTGCACCCATCTACTCGGTAATGGCGTGAAGATGATTGTCATGTGGTTTTTAGCGGGTGCGAGTCCCGCATAACCGTCTAGATAAATCGGGTGACTGGCGGTATACATAATGCATTTTAAACATGTAAAAAAAAAGGATAGTAGGATGTTTGCTATTTATCTTGACATCAAACGATGCTAAAGTTAGCTTTATCGTCTATGACGCATAAACACATAAATACTGATAGCATAAAACACTTCAGTTTTAGTCCAGTGCTACACGCACATAAGGGCATGTTATAACGTGTGAATAGAAGTGCTAGTATTCTAAAATCGCGATGGAGGAAGAGCGGAAGAATGTATTTCCGTCTCCAAAAGGCACAACTTAACGGTCCGGTTTTTTTAGTCCGTGCGAGTCGAACGCTGCTACAGGGAACGTAGATTAAAAGCTATCTTCATTGTCAGTGTTAGTACACACGTATTAGTCCCGCTTTAGATTTTCACAAACCAATGACCAAAAGCTCTTATGGAATTTAAATATCATGGTTATTTCTAGGGACTTTTAATTTTTTATCGTGATGCTCAGAAAATATTAAAATAGTGTGCTTTTAAGATGTAACGCTTGAATTTACTTCATTCATCACTGACGCCATATTTGGTCTGACCACTAACCTGGTGACCAGAGTGTTGGTTTCAGCCAGGGCATGGCATATGGCAGAGGGAGTAGTGTGCTTGTAAGATGTTACGCTTGATTTTACTTCGTTCATCACTGACGCCATATTTGGTCTGACCACTAACCTGGTGACCAGAGTGTTGGTTTCAGCCAGGGCATGGCATATGGCAGAGGCAGTAGTGTGCTTGTAAGATGTTGCGCTTGATTTTACTTCGTTTATCACTGACGCCATATTTGGTCTGACCACTAACCTGGTGACCAGAGTGTGGGTTTCAGCCAGGGCAGGGCATACGGCAGAGGCAGCCGCGCGCCCCAGACGTAGTCCGCCAGTCGCGGCACCGTCGTGTGCGGCGGGCTGGCCGCTGCTCGCTTCACCTCGCTGTCCGGATCGGGCCTGCGAATGGGCACCCTTCTGTGGCACAATTTTAAACCGTACTTTTTGAAACTAACTATCTCTCTACATTCAAATCAATGCCATGCGTTTGTAAGTTGTTAATAAGAGGACGACGCTTTCAACTCACAAATTTTACAAATTTACTCTTAAGAAACACAACATAAAGCTTACATTTGAATGCCATACGTCGAGTTGAGTTGGAGTCGAGTAGGCGTGGAGTCGTTATAATGTGCGAAGACTTTTATGCAATGACAGCGGCTAAGATTAATTACCGCTAAACCACATGGACCTATCATAATGTCAGTAAGAGGTAAGTCTGTTGTTCTGTCGCATTTCACGCGTTTTGTTAGTTTCCCATAGCTTATTGGAATGACATGCGACATGCAGACAAATATACGTATATATCGTTTGTTCTCTTATTATTGTTTTAGTTCATTAGATAAAATTAGTATAGCCAAATGAGATTAGAGAATACTGTCTATTGAACTAGAAGATCAATATTTCTAAAATACCTAGCAGCAGACAGCATTCTCTTCCTCGTCCCACCATTGAACATGGCCTTAACATCTTCCCACGCGTGCACCACCTCCACGGGCGGACTGCCCGTCAGCTTCATATGTCTTCTCCACGAGTTGAAGTTCGCCGCGTCCGGCTGGACGTACTTGTCGCCGGGGCCGACGCGGTGCGAGTGGAATATGAACTTGTTGGGGGAGAAGAACAGGCCGCAGTACGCGCATTTGATGCACTTGGCGCGTGATGAGTTGTATCTGGAAGAAAATCCATGTCATGACAGAAGCAAGGGACTATAACATGACAAAAAATGAGTTGCTGGAAGAGATGAGCTCACCAATAATAAATTAAAATCTAAGGCAAGTGCTTAGATTTTAATTTAGTTTTAATAGATTTATAAAGTTAACTAATGTGAGCAAAGTGATCAGTCCTAAAAAGTGTCCTAGCTAGCCCTGACTAAACTCCCATCAAAGACAAACAGATAATTGGTATTGCCAACAGCACGCTCGAGGTACCTGTCACGTTTCGTGCGGTGTGCGCATTCCTACTTGAGGAATGACGGCAACGCATAATCTTTATGCGGAAGTCTATAATGGCTCCGGGGCAGAATCTTTATGCGGAAGTCTATAATGGCTCCGACTGCTCATTTGCCCTTAATTCTTAAGAAATTAAAAAAAAAAAAAGAATTATACCTAGCAGGTAGAAACGCTCCCCGACATCCCCAAGCGCACTCGTGGTGGACGGCGAAGGCGAAGTCATCCGGCAGCCGCGGGGGGGCGTTGTCCCCCAGGAACGACTTGCACAGCCTCTCAGCCTCTCTCCTTGTGATCATACCTGCGGAACATAATACACCAGTTGGTTGCCTGGTTTTCGGCTGCCTCGTGGTCTAGTGGTAAGCATGTTCGACCACAGACGTGAGGTCCTGAGTTCGAATCCCAACGGACCAACAATTGTTATTGGGATTTTTCAATTTCTAATAACAGTCCGGAGCCAGGAAGTTGTTACACCCTGTGTCTCGGAGAGCATGTTAAGCCGTCGGTCCTGCACCTGATTTCTCTCCGGTCGTGTCGGACTGCCGTCCTATCGGAATAAGAGAATAAGGTAATAAGGAGTGCGCTTGTGTTTGCGCGCACACTTGTGCATCTCCAGCTGCATCAGTGTGCACTGGACACAGATGATGCCGAGCGCCACCCGCCGGTTGTGGATCTCGTAACACTTACCACACCTCCTCGACGACACGGGCATGGCCCCCGCCCGCCTTAGTATCTCCAGCTGCACCGGCGTGCACTGGACACAGGNNNGGTGATGCCGAGCGCCACCCGCCGGTTGTGGATTTCGTTATACGAGAACTGCTTCAATAGCGTATTCGATATCTGGGCGAGACAGAGGCGCTCCACTCCCTCGATGACGAGGGAGACTATTGGTACACCGTATAGGAGCACTGTGCCAACCTGAATAGAGAAAATATGAGGGTTACATCACAACATCACAGCTGTGCTGTCGCGTTTCGTGCGGTGTGTAAGTAGCCGGTGGCCCATGGAGGTGAGAGGAGAAAGAAGGGCAGCGCATCTGTATAGCCTCTACGCGGATGTTTGTGGGCGTCGGTAGTCAGGAAATGGCTCCGGCTGCTCGTTTGCCCTCCTATATCATAAAAAAAAAACAACCATCCATGTATATATCGTGCTGGACATTCCCTAAAGAACTTCACAGATCGTAATCACAACTTTCTTTTATCCAACGTCTCCCCGCGATCTTAGGTTAAGGCAGAAAGCCGTCCAATGCTGAAAGCTACATCGGCTAATCGGTATATTTAAGTATAAGTTAAAGCAAGCACGGGAAGACAAATCGATCTCCGCGCAAAATCCGGACCAGAATCATCATCATCAGCCAAAAGACCTGTCTCCTGCTGGACACAGGCCTCCCCCAGAGAGCCCCGAAGCTCACGGTCACGAGCCACTTGCGTCCAGCGACTCCTCGCCACCTTAACCAAGTCCACCGGGTTGGAGGCCGTCCAACACTCCGTTTTCTGGTGCGAGGCCGCCTCTCGAGAACCTTTCTTCCCCAGTGCTTATCGGTTCTCCTAGAAATGTAGCTTGCCCATTGCCACTTCAGTTTGCCGACTCTCAGAGCTATGTCAGTTACCCTGGTTCTCTTAAGTATTTCCGCATTGCGAACCATATCTCGCAGAGAAGATCCGGGATAGATGCGTTCATTGAAAGAGAATGTTCACTATGATATCATAGTTTATGGAACAATGACCAAAAAGATAACTTGAATGTGGCCTATTGGTCTTGGGAAGAATCTCTCCATCACGTAATTAGTAAGAGCTAGTGACTCACTGCATTCTCTCGCATCGTAAAGTTACTAGCTAAATGTCTTACTTCCTACTCCTCCTACTTTCTTCTGATTAAATTCGTTGCAGGTCCCAAGACAGATTTAGCTTTTCTCTCGGGCTCCCTACGATCATATCAAAGGGTCAAGTGTGGTTGCCGCTGTGGATCCTGGCGACACAGGAGTAGCAGCTGTGGGAACGAGTGGTGGGCCAAAGCCCGTTAAAAAAATGTCTTACTTGGTTCGGTTTGCTGCTCATCTCCATCTTTTCGGAGCGGGACTTCAGCGAGTCCCGGGGGGGCAGCGCCAAGTTAGTCGCCTCCATTCTACAACAAGGGAAATTTAATGTTAGAGGTGTCAAGATGCACCTTGCATCCTTATCCAAATATACCTTACCCATATTGGTACCTTACACAAATATACCGGCGCCTCGGGAGGTAGAGGTACCTAAGTCGTGTCGGCACCGCTCACTATACATCCTTAAAATAATGGTTACGTTATCGCATTTTGTGCGGTTTGTTAGTTTCGAATTGTAGGGGAAGAGGAAAGTAAAGCAATAAGTCCGCATAACTACATAGTATAAAACGAAGTCGCTTTCCGCCGTCTGTGTGTCTGTAAGCTTAGATCCTCTAAATTACGCAACCGATTTTTTTTAATAGACAAAGTGATTCAAGAGGAAGGTTTATATGTATAATAACTCCATTTTTGAAGTCCGAAATCCACGCGGGCGAAGCTACGGGCGGCAGCTAGTAATATCTATTAGTGTCGGTAATCATCAAATCAACACCACCAACACACAAAATCAAACCTAGCACTATAAATAAATTCAAGAAAAACCTATTGAATTAATTTGTAAAGCCCTACAATAAAATCTTTAAACCGTAACAAAAAAAATGAGTGCTTTAGACCACACAACTGAAGTAAAACTTAATTATTGACTGTCATTGCCGTAGTTAGAATTACATAACATGTCATATGATATCTATTTTTTAAATACAAAAAAGTGTCACTTAAATCAAATTTTAATTTTGAATTTGAATGACAACTCGCCCGATGTGTGATTTTTGTAACGCCAACTTATTTCCCAAGTCAAATGCGCGTATAGAAGTTTTACTTCAAAAATACGCCATGTGCTTATATACATAAATTGTAAATACCCTTCGTGTTCCATGCAGTAATGTTACCAGGTCCTTACTTCTTTAGAACGTAAATCTCATACTTCTAAGAGCCGCTAAATAACTCACGTAGAAAAAGCAATGGAGCGAATTAAATTTAGGATCAGATTAATCATTGCCTGTTTTGAGATGTAATTATTTCGCCCTACATCCACGTGATGAATACCTTCTATACAACTGTGGCTCGGTCGGTCGAATTGGACC